>JAXBDA010000840.1:0-69245 GCA_036023075.1 Gaultheria prostrata | reverse complement strand
CCCTCTCTCTCTCTCTCTCTCTCTTTCTCTCTAGTGCATTAAATTTGACCTATTCATCCTTTGCAGAATGGACTGGACACAAAGGTGGAGAAGTCAAGGAAGCAGATGAAGGAGAGGAAGAACAGGGCCAAGAAGATCCGTGGCGTGAAGAAGGTAAGGCAGTGATTGAGTCCATGTTGTCCAACGTCTCTCTCTCTCTCTCTCTCTCTCTCTCTCGGTACACATCCGCATTGAGTGTTGTCAAATGTGCAGACGAAGGCTGGAGATGCTGCAAAGGCTGGGAAGAAGAAATGAGATTTTGTTGTCCGTTGCATTCTGTGGAAGCAAAGGAATGTTCTTATGCCGCAGCTCCATTCCACACATATTTCTGCAGAAATTGTTGGAGTATTTTGTTCTTTTTTATGTGCTTCTTAGTTAGTTCTTGGGAACTTTTGGTAAGTCCTAATTTTTCTCAAACAAACTAGTCATCGAAAAACTATTGCTCCTGCCAAAGTTGAGGTTATTTTGATGTTTTGCGATTTGCCACCAGTAGTCATGCTTGGTACTTAAATTGAAGAGGGTGATTGTAATGTCAGACACAAGTTTTTCTCATATTGTGTAGATGTGGTGTCTTGGTATTATCTTAGTTCCGCATAGAAGAGGTTTAGAGTGAGATTTGAAACTAGGGACACTGATTTCAAGGGTTTCCATTAGTAGTTTCCTGTGATTGTGTTGGGCAGATACTGAAAAAGTCTTCTCTTGCGCAGCCTCTCGGGCAGCCAAGGTGCCTACAAGAGCCGCTGCATTGAATAATGATGGAGTCATTTGAGACTGTTAGTTTTATCAGGGCTGTTTTGGCTTAAGAAGAAGGTTCGGTTTACACGTCAAAATCTTGAGGATGATTGAGATGGTTGACAATTTGACATTGTCATTATTCTCATTTGGCATCATTGGTTAAAAGGAATTCTTGATAACCTAATCAACGTGAATTTGTTTGCTCGTCTGTTTGGTTGTAGCTTTCAGATTCTGTTTCTCAAATTAGTAGTATTTTTTGACAAACTCAAAAACTTTGCCTTAGATTGTGAAACTTGGTTTAGGAGGTTGTATTTGGGGAAACCTCGTTCTTTTAGAATCTTGAAAATTGTGCCGCCCGGAAAATGAATGAAGTGTGAATACTATACTTGCAAAAACTAGTTCAGCAAAACTGCAACCAAACAAGTGTGTATTTGGCAGGAATGTAATCTCTCAAACCCCATTGATAATTTGTAATTGCAGCTCATCTACAAGAAAAAAGGGGAATCCTAAAATAAGTGCATCTCAAGTTTTATCGAATCCTATAATAGAGATGACGTCATGCACTAGATTACATATGAGATTACGTTGTATTACGAGTCAAATATTATGATTGTGAGATTATGTTGACTTCAATTGTGGGCTATCTGAAATCATTATTTTGGATCGGAACCGTTCATGTTTTTAGGAATATTGAGCACATTATGGGTGTAAAAAATTATGGTCATCGGAAATTGGTAGACACACAATTGAAACGAATTTATCTTACAGTATATTCTCCAAATGATATTGGCCATCCATACAAATGATATCCGAATATAGAGCTACCAATATCCTAATGATTTGATTTTTTATATCAATGATCTACTCAATATTCTCGATAAATTGTACGGTTTCGATCTCAAATACATATTATATAGAGTCCACAATTGAAATCACTATAGAGATATAGTGATTTGGGCCATTACGGGTATCCCAAATTCTTATGGATTGAGAGTCCCACGTCAGCCACTTAATGATTCCAAACATGCACGAGTAATCTAATATACAACCACTGGCAACGAAATGACAATGAAACACATTTGACTTGCAACAAAAACAATGTCAGGTATCATTCCACTGCCGGAAACGATAATAGAAAACTAGGTTAATAAATAGTCATCCAAACAAAGAAACACAAAATATAGAAATAAGAATCCCATCAGAGTATTTGCAAAATCCAACAATTTACGGCAGTAAATCTCATGCATTACCTATGGTATCTCTGTACATTAATCATATTACCTTGTAATGCAATTGCCATTAGGGCATGGTTATCCCATATGTGAACACATTTATTGTGAAGTTTATGTGAGGTCAACATTAGCTAGGAACCAAAAATAATAAAAAATTGCGTTCTTACCCCAACCCCACCCGAAAAAAACCGAAAAATTGAAGGAGGAAAAGAAGCAATCCCAAAATGTCCAACTTTAGGTTATCGTATTGTATGTCTCGCTTTCGCCATGCATTTTTACCCACGTGTTCTATAATTATGTTAAATTTCTACGAGTGTTTGCGTAGAACTCATAATTTCTATAAAAATCACAGTTTGAGTAAAAAAAAAAAAAATCAACAAAACGCATATGGCCTTTTAATAAGCGAAACGATATCGAGTCAAGTGATGTCACCTTGTCTTGTTTATTAAAGTACGGGAAAACAAGTTCTGAGTATATTATGAATTATAATGCTTTATTAACCTGTGTTTACTGAACTGAGATGCTGTCGCAATCAGGCAACCTGTGGGTCTATTATTAACTTCGGAGGGGAAAAGACAAGTGTTTTTGGTGTGGGATTACCCGTATTTACTGAACTGAGATGATGTCGCAGTCAAATAACCTGTGGGCCTATTATTAACTTCGGAGGGAAAAAGACAAGTGTTTTTGGTGTGAAACAGGAATCCCAATTTGGACACTTCCCATGATAGTAAATTCTAAGACCAACCAAAAATGGGAAAAAAAATTTCAATTTGGGGAGAGAGAAGGATTGGAGGGAAATTACAGGGAGGAATACAATCGAAATTACAAACCCGCCCTATACTCTGCCCACAGTAACAACGCAGCAAACGTAAAGACATAAATCTCACTCCTAGTACTACTCACACCAAACAAACGCCCCCTTGTCTCGATACTCTGTCTTTCTCTCTCTAAAACCCCCCCATTCATCAACCTCCTCCTCTCTCTCTCTGTGCAATCGATTCCCTTGACTCTTTGGTATCACGGCGTGTGGATACAGCTCTTCTGCATGTATACACAGGTACATTGATTTTAGGTTTTTCCTATGTGCGACGGCTTTGGGAATTCCCAAATCATATTCTGTTTTTGTTTTTGCCTTTTGTACGGCGGAAAGCATTGTTTTCTCCCCCTGATTTTCTCCTGTTTTCTTTGTATCGTTAGATTTTCGGTGATTCTTGAATTTTTCAAATCAAGATTTTGTGATTTTGTGTATGATATGAGGCTGTGAAGCTTGATGGTCGTTTCACATTCTTATCTTGGTTAGGATTGTCTGTGTTTATGTTAGAACTTGACTGAGGTTTTTGAAATTAGGGTTTTTTCTGAGCTATTGGATGAGACTAGCGAGGGCTTGTGATCTGCTGCTATGGTGTGGTGCGGTTCCAAAACCCCAAACTTCACTCGGACCAGTCTCGTTCATTGTTTCGCTTCGGATGCCATTTATTAGGTTCTACAACGTATAGATACCGCTGCGGTGCAGGTATACCCAGGTACATTGGTTTAGGTTTTGCTGTGATGGTGGTTTAAGAACTCCGAGTTATGTTCTGATTTTGGGATGAAGCTCCCCTACAGTTTGATTACAATCCAGTCCGGTCCAGTCTGCTCTTTTTTGGGTTCCACTTTTCGGTTCACAATAATGATCTTAACCCGTTGTTTTTGGAGTACGCATCAAGTACATTATTCACGCAAAATGTCAACTTGATCGAACAAACAGATTTAAAAAAAAAAAAACAAACGGGAAAAAATTGATTTGGAACTTAAACTGCCATCTTTTTTTTGCACAATCCTGTGTTGTTCATGAAGATACATATATTGATGTTCGATCAAGCTGATTTTTTACTTGCATAATATGCTTGAGGAGCTTTATAAAATGAGGGGCCCACAAAAGCCTAAACTGGACTGGGCTGGACCTAAAGGAAACTGGAGGGGTGCTTGGTCCCGGATTTTGTCTCCTTTTTTACCGTCAGTCTTGTCATTGTTTTCTCATGCATTTTGTTTTTGTATCATTTGATTTTCAGATCTTCCCGAGCTTGTTGGTTTTGTGTATGATGTGAATCTCAAAAGCTTGACTGTCCATACATGCTTATTTTGGTCGGAATTTTCTGTGCTTGTCTTTGATTTGGACGGAGGGTTTAGAAATTAGGGTTTGTGTGAGTCTTTCGGTAAGATGAGAGAGGGCTTGAGATCCAATGTTATGGCTGCAAAGCAAAAAAATGTCATTGTGTCAGCAAATGATAATGCCGATTCAGGCACAAGCAAGGGTGATAAAATCACCAGTGAGGGTGACAATGCAAAGAAAGAGCTAGAGCTAGAACCCAGGGATCCACCGCAGCTGGGTCAGTTCTCTTGCCCCCGGTGCAACTCGATGGACACCAAGTTCCTCTTGTACAACGACAGCAAACAATCTCAGCCCCGGCACTCCTGCTGTTCCTGCCGCCACTCGTGGACTCAGGGTGGGACCCTGTATGCTAAAGATACTAATATTGGCAGAAACATCAAGCGTAGGTCTGAACTTGTGGAGCGAGGAGAAGATGCCAATGTCTCTTCTGCTGATGTCAACGCTGTTACGTCGCGGCTTGAAATTGGGCTAGGGCGAAAAGGGAAGGGAAAGAGAAGGTTGGAGAGTTCTGGTGATGGGAGGCAGCGGGGCCCATCTCGTGGCCAGCGAGAGCCGGATCACATCCCGTGCCCATGGTGCGACTCTACCAACACCAAGTTCTTGGCCTACAACAACTACAAAGTCTCTCAGCCGCGGTACCTGTGCAATTCATGCCGTAAGACCTGGACTCGCGGTGGTACCATCCAAGAACGGAGGGGGAGGAAAAAGAGGAGGTTGGAGAGTTCCGATAGGGAGAAAGTTATAGCTATTTCAGGTCTGGAAAAGGTTGGTGAAACCAACAATTCTGGTGGTAAGGAGAAGGTAGCGAAGGTTGCAAATTTGACTGATCCAGAATGTGTCAAAGATTCACCGTACGAGATGAAGAGAAATGGGTCTCAGAATGATGAAGTTAATTCTTGTATAGAAAAAGGCGATGAAACCAACAATGATGGTAACGAGATGGTACCACAGGTTGCATATTTGAATGATTCAGAATGTGCTGGAGATTCAGTGGGCGAGGGGAAAATGGAATGCAATCAAGATGCTGATAGTAATGTGCATGGTGAAAACCATAGAGGCAATGCCGGTGCTAATGCTGTTACATCTGGGCTTGAAATTGGGATAGGGCGGCAGGGGATGGGAAGAAGAGGGGTGAAGAATTCTGGTACGGAGAAATATTTAGCAATTAGGAAGAATCGGCAACGGAGGCGGCAACGGGGGCAGCAGCGAGAACCGGATCATGCCCCATGCCTGCGGTGCAACTCCACCAACACCAAGTTCTTGTTCTATAACAACAACTCGCTCTCTCAGCCTCGGTACATGTGCTATTCCTGCCGTGATTCCTGGACTCACGGTGGGACCATCAGAGAACACAGGGGGAGGAAAACAAGAAGGATGAAGAGCTCTGACAAGGAGGAAGGTATGGTTGATTCAGGTTTGGAAAAAGGTGCTGAGACCAACAATACTGATGGTAAAGAGATGGTACGGAAGAGAAATGGGTCTGAGGAATCTGAACAAACCGAAAACAATGAGGAAGCTGATGGTAAAGCCCATGGTGACAACCATACAGGTAAGCTTAAAATTGGGAGAGGGCGGAAGGGGAGGAAAAGGAAAAGGTTGGAGAGTTCTGTACACAATGGGGATGACGACACACAGATAAAGAAGGTTCAGGAGGTCTCTTGTGGTGGTAAGGCTCAGGTTGTTGGTAGGATATTGAGGCCAAGGACACTGGCGACGACCACCATTGAGAAGACGGTTGATGTTGGACTTGTTGAAGGTGTCCTCGGGGGTACAGGGAGGACAGAAACGGACATTTCAACCAAAAATAGCACTGAAATAGAAGATGGTGATAGTGCCCAATTGATCGACAGGAAAAAGAAGAAGAGAAAAGGAAAAGTGCAGGGGAAAAGCGGGGCGCTGAAGGCTATTGGCAGTGAGAAGCAAAAGGTGGTGGAGATCAGGGAAAATGGTGATCAACTGAAGTCCAAAAAGGTCACTAGGGGTTCTAAGTTTCTGGACAATGGAAAGCACAACAGGCTTGCCAGTAAGTTACATCTTGCAAGCCAGAAAATCGTTGTCAAATCGTCAAAAAGAAGCAAGCAAAATGAAGAGGGGGGTCGCACAAAAAGTACAAAAAAGCAGTTATTGAGAAATCGCATAATAGCTATGCTTACAAGAGCAGGCTGGACAATTGAGTATAGGCCCAGGCAAGGCAGAGAGGAAGGCAGAGAGTACATGGACGCGGTATATGTTAGTCCCAAAGGCGAAGGACGTGGTGGTTTGTGGTCAGTCACCAAGGCTTATGAAACTCATAGAAAACAAGTTGAAAGTGGAGAGGCTGATAGTAAGGCCATTGCTGCATTTACTCCAATACCAGAAGAGGAATTAACCATATTACGCAGGAAAACAAAGAAGAAATTGGGACTACAAACGGGATTGAAGGGAGAAAGAGTGGGTGAAAATAAGAAACACAAAGGAGTTACTCAAAAGGCGAAGTTTAAAAAGAACAATGCTAACAGAGGAACAAAACAAAAACTACGAGATGGTGAACAAGATGTTCCAGCTAATACGTTTCAGAGGGGAATGCAAAGATCACGTCGGAGAAAGAGACAAAAAGGAAAGAGATATGCTCTGGTGGTTCGTCACTCGAATAAAGGGTTGGATCCAGACAGTGAAGGCTCTGTACCATATGATGGGAAGCGCAGTCTTCTTTCCTGGATGATTGACTTGGGAACTGTTCCTCTTAGTGGGAAGGTTCAATATATGAACAATGAAAGGACTCAAGTATTGCTTGAGGGAAGAATAACCAGAGATGGCATTCGTTGTGACTGCTGCAATGAAACCCTTGCTCTTGCAGAATTTGAGTCTCATGCTGGAAGTAAAGTTGCACAACCATTTCAAAATATTTATCTCGAGTCCGGAAGCTCCCTTTTCCAGTGTCTAGTAGACTCATGGAGCAAACATGATGGGTCTGAATGCGTTGGAATTCATTCTGTTGATGTTGATGGCGGTGATCCAAATGATGATACATGTAACAAATGCGGGGATGGTGGGGACTTAATATGTTGTGATGGCTGTCCTTCAACTTTTCATCAAAGTTGCTTAAATATACAGGTATTGATGTATTGCCTCATTTTTTTTACATGGTTTTATCGTAATGTACATTGTAGCCACTATCACTTCGGATGGGTACTTCGCATTTTCATATATGGGATGGCTACTTAGCATTTTCATATTTAGGATATCTGAAGTTGTGCCCTCGTATGATGCTGTAGCAATCATAGGCTTATTTGTTTTGGAGGTGGTCCCAATGTGGATAATCCAAAGCTTCTAGTTGGAAGATAAAAAGAATGTTTAGGAGGGAAAAATTACATTAGAAAACGATCAAAGGTCAGAGATGGACAACCCCTTGTTGCACCTGATAGAGTAAGAAGACAACACAATACAACACTAATATGAATACCCACCAAGTAAGATATTTGTATAATGTGCATGACCACACAAATTGGCAGAGCTACAGGGGGGGTCTCGATTGTGGTAAGCAGTGATTCAAGAGGAGAAAATGGATGAAGAACATTGTGAGAAATGAGAGAGTGGTATGAATGGAAAGGGAAGGCAAAAAGATAGATTCTTGGGTAAAATAAAGGGGATTGATATTGGCACTCCCCTTTTCTCTATTGGCACTCCTTTTCTTTGTCCTTACATATAAAATGCAAGAGTAAGTTTACCTAATAAAGACAAAAAAAATGGAGTGCCAACAGAGAAAAGGGGAGTGCCAAAAACACTTCCCAAAATAAATCTTCAAAGAAGCAACTGCAGGGATTTTGCTGGAAATAGTTTGCGAGATGGAGATGTGTTTGTCCATGACTCCATGTTATGAAGACAGGTTTCTCAATAATTCTTTTGGGCATCCAAATCAAACTACAAGTCTATACTTGTGTTTACAAATCAGTTGTGTTTCTTTTATGTAATGTTTTTGCTGTGCTTGTTCGGAAAATGTCTCTGCTGCTCTGCAGATAGATAAATTTATTGTTGATTAGCTTATATCAAAATCTTCTAGTGCAAGGGTTTTTTACTGGCCAATGCGATAATCATTCTTTCCTTTGCTTTGTAGAAGTTCCCTTCCGGTGACTGGCACTGTGTGTATTGTTCTTGCAAGTTTTGTGGCATGGTTGGTGGGAATACATGTCAGAGTGGTGACGCAACTGGCTCTGCATTGCTAACGTGCCGGTTATGTGAGGAAAAATGTATGTACTGCAGTTATCACAGTGCTACATTTTTTTGGGATTATCTCATCTCTGTATTTGCCTGTTTGAATCCAGAAGATGGCTAGTTTGTCTAAAATAGCGATAATGTTGCCTTTTGTAGACCACCCACTCTGCATTCAGGCAAATGATGCTGTGCATGTTGATTCTGATTGTCCGTCTTTTTGTGGAGAGAAATGTCATGAGGTAACTATTATACAGCTTCAGTACTGTTGTTTGGTGGAATAAGTAGTAGTTTTAGTTGCTAAAATGCAATAGTCATTAATTTCGTTTGGTTCTTAATTTTGAACTCTTTAATGCTTCACTCCTGTCTCAACAGCGAAGTAATTGTACTTGTTAGTAATTTATTAGTCCTGACACAGTTATCTCCTGATGTTCATGTTGCCTGTAAATTTTGACATCTTGTTTCTACTGTGTTCTAAATTGTAATGTCTCTGGTTTTGTTTGATGGTACATACAACTGGCTATGTGATAATGCTGATGTTTTGTATTTGTCTACTAGCTGGGATCACAGTAAAGTAAAAATTAGGTGGACTGGTTAAGTTTTAGGAAGGAACTAAGGAACATTGTCAAATTATTTTGTCTTGATATACTTCTTTTTACTTTATTAGAAGGTAGTGTACAATATTGTAACCCACACAACAAGGCACAAAGGGTTTAAAACAGTTCGTGACTACTGAGGATGTGGCATCAGGAATTTTGGTTGTTAATTCTAGACTTATTAGATTGATGATTTGTTCACCAATTTGCCTCTTATTTTGTTCCATGTATATCCATAAAGGGGGGGGGGGGCAAATTTATTCCAAAGAAATCACTATTAATCCAACTTGATAAGTCATCTGTTGCAGAAGGAGCACTAATAAGGGTTTGCTTGATGTACAAACAAAATAAGTATTTGCATGATGCATAACTTTAAAAGTACTGATTACAGCATAGCCATTGCTGCCGTTTTGAAGCACTAATATGCTACTGGACCCAAGGTGAGTTTACATGACCATCGATATTGGCCCCATAGACTAACTTTTTGGCACCATATCTTGACGGTAACCTTTTTGGCACCATATCTCCTTTTGGGCACCATATCTTGTTCCTTTTTTGTCAAAAAATTGATAGTCAATTTGTGTTTTCCTTTTCTGAGGTATTCAATCCCCTGTAGTAGGACTCATGCTCTATGACTGCAGTTCTGTATCTAGTGTTCTCTATTCAATGGTAGATTGGTGCTGAATAAACATAATACTTGGTCAACAGGTCTTTGAGCGACTACAGGTGCTTCTTGGGGTTAAAAATCAACTGGAAGAAGGATATTCTTGGACTCTTTGTCAACGTTTTGATGTCAGCCAGCATACATCTCTTAGTAGTGCTCCTTCAAAAGTTGAATGCAACTCCAAGTTAGCTGTTGCATCATCTATTTTGGACGAGTGTTTTTTGCCAATTGTTGACCAGAGAAGTGGGATCGACATGATTCGTAATATTGTCTATAGTTGTGGGTAAGCAATCTTAACTATGTTTTGGCTGAAAGGTACTGCGTTTGTAGGTGCAGATGAGCGAAATTGTCAGTTACTAGAGAGTTCGATGTGAGGTGCACGCGCCTTGCGTGCATGTAAAACTCTATAACTATAAAGACAGACAGTTGTGAATGTGAATAAATTTTGGTAATATTGTTGTCTGGCCATAATTTACCTTAAAACAGTTGTAGTTTGTTGCAAGAGTTTGATAGTCATCAGAAAGGTTTCTTGTGCCAACTGAATATTGTGCTATCAACTGATAAATGATAATAGTTCCAAAACCTGTATCAGTTCCTTGTTTATTCCTTTTTTCAAGATGTGGAATTATCTGAAATTCTATGCTATATCATAGTTGCCCCTTAAATCATGAAAATAGACATGATTAGCATTTTTTATAGTAGCGTTGTTTGAGGACAATATTGGTACAGTCCAATACTGACACAACGTCGAATAGAGGGGACCAAGTGGCCATCCTCTTTTCTATATTCATACAGATGTTTATGGACCTAATACTAATACTCTTCTTTGTCTCTTTATGGAAATGATCCCCAGGTCCAATTTTACTCGGCTGAACTACACTGGTTTCTTCACTGCTATTTTGGAGAGGGGTGACGAAATTATCTCAGCAGCATCCATAAGGTCTTTTTCTGCCTGCATTGTTATCAATTTTGTTGCAGCTAGGATGATGAGGCATAAATACTGTTTAAATACTAGATTTCGGTTGATGGAATACGACTAACATCGTTGGCCATGCATTTCAACTGTTTTGTGGACGTAGAAGTTAAAAACAAGCGTGAGTCTTTATTATGTATGCTCGTTGTGATCAGCACAGAACAAAAGTTAGTGACAAGGTTTACGGCCCAAACTCTTCTTAAGTTGTGTTTGGGGAGCTATACATATTTTTACATCATATTCTTCTCATTATGCACTACTTGTGTGTTGACACATGTATGGTTCTAATTCTTGCCGTGTTGCCCCTTTTTCCCGATTAAAACTTGAATATGATGATAGTATATATCAGTCCGTCCGACAACAGCAAGGCTAGCCATTTCCCCATTGACACGTCTAAGAAGATTAGAGGGATTGAGATTTGTGGAAGCTGGACTAGCTGAAGGGTATGATTGTTTGTAGTTGGAGTTCTTTTTTAGAGATGCTGAAATTTAACTCTACAACTTAGACCGATTGAGTTTGTGACTCCTCTGGGAGGAAGTGCTAATTATTTGATTATGTTTTTCTCTATCTTGTTACTTTTCTAGAGTTTTTTTTATTGTGTCTGGAATGTTGCATACTTCCATGAGAATGGGATTATTTTTCCAGTTACTCCTCAAGAACTAAGAAGCTATGGCGTAAAGATACTGGAAATTCTTTAGGACGGATGCAGTAACGAAAGATATTTTGCTATTACTTAATCAAATGTGAATTCACAATAACCTTTTTTTCTCAGTCCCACACCTTCCTAATTTGCATTTACCTCAATTCAATGATGATTTTTTTTTTTAATGTGTGGTACTTGAGTCATGTTACCATGAGGAAGGTGGTCTCGGATTGGTAGCTCATTGAGTCGTTGGCATGCCATGGTCATTCTATGGAAGCTGTTAGAGCGAATGAGTGAGAGAGCATAATCCCTAGCGTTAACTCCTCTGACTAGCATAAATATCTCAGCACAGTCCAACTTGTGTTGGGTAATTGGATTCATGTTCATAAAGGATCTAGCAGTTTTTTTTTACCTTCTGCCTGTCAGACTACGTAATGCACATTCCTTCTTTTTCCGGGTTTGTAGCAAGCAGTTATGCCAAGTTTTTTATTTGCTGGTGTAGGATAATTGACATACGGACTTGTGTTGGTGTTTCCAATCCTTCCCATCAGACACTTGATTTATAATCGGTTCATTGGTTTTGACCTTTGTCATTATTCAATGAATATTCTGTTAACATCTTCTAGAAGAGGAGTCAAATGCTTTTTTTATACTGTATGTCGTATAAACATCAATTTTCCCGCATTAAAAATTTAACTGTGAACGATATGATTATTAATTTGCCAAGTCTGTGTACTATTGTATTCTCTCAATATGGATAAATACATTGGAGTGGAACCTGTAATTACTGATTCAATTTCCCTTCCTTCCATCATCTTCGTGGAGCAAATGGGGTCCGAACGGATTAGACGTAAGTCACATAGCACTCCTTGCAACATTTCCTTTCAGTCAAAACTCGAAAAAAAAAAAGGAAGAGCAAAAGTGGTAGTTGTACATTTTATTTCTGTTCTTTGCATCCAAACTCTAAGTTACATTAAATAGAAGCATTCACAATTAAAGCTGCATTATAAGCGATCCTTTTCCAAACGATTTAGATTGGAAGTTGTCTTACATTCTGCCTTAAACTTACTTTTATTGTTTGAAAGAGAAATGAATTAGTTCTGCAACGTCGTATTGATTAGTATGCCATCGGAGTTTGGATATTGAAATAGGAATCATGTCCACTTATGTTTTCCAGATTCCCCAATCGCATGTTGTTTTTTTTTATCGGCAATCGTATGGTGTATTGCAAGAGGGTTCATAATCTTTAGATATAGGTGTGAAGCCTATATTTGAGAGTATGCAAAGAATTTGAGAAAAGAAGACATCGAACAATGCATGCATGATAGCATGATAGAAAGCATTGGCTTTGGGGACACCTATAAGATGTTTCCATTCATGTCTCATACAGATATACAAGTAAAGGAAACAAAAAGAAAAATGAAGAAGCATTTATAAATATGGTCATCTTTTGATAATACACCATTTAAGTTTGTCTTTAAGCCATAGTTGTCAATGTTACAATGGTCTTGGGTAGAACTCAACCCCAAAAGCTAGCTTATGAAGTGAGGGTGCCCTAACGCTTATATACTTTATATTACTTTGGTAACAAGGCGATATGGGTCTTCGCTTCACACCCTTCCTCACGCGTAGCGTGCTCACTCGGCAGCACCTACCGCGTGCAGGCGAGAGACACGCACCCTACCCATCTCTGGTACCCAGCTCTGATACCATGTTACAACGGTCTTGGGTAGAACTCAACCCCAAAAGCTAGCTTATGAAGTGAGGGTGCCCCCACGGTTATGTACTTTATATTACTTTGGTAACCAGGCTATGTGGGACTTTGCTTCACACTCAAAGGCGCGCCTAGGCGAGACGCGCACCCCTAGCACCTTGCATGAGCAGAGGTGATGCTACTTCAAAGATGCGCAACCAAGTCGTGCTCAGTCGAGAAAGGTGCAAAGGCTCAAGGCGCGAAAAAGGCTCGCCTTTTCAGTTTTAATCACAAACGTAGATCAAAGCTGGGTTAAGTGTCATTTCCTTACTCTTTCTAGTCGATTTAATTCTCCGATCTCTAGACAAGTCAACCTCTCGCTTTAGCGACTTCTCTCTCAATCATCTTAGCTCATCTCTCCTCTCAATCAGTTGGCCCTCTCGATTAGTCAGCCTTCTCTCCTCTCTCCAATTGATCTTCAACAGTTCATTATTAAAGAGTGCTTTGTTTTGTTGATTTTGACGTTTAGTTCTTCTCTATGCGAGAATCCTATTTGACCATTTGGTAGATGTTTTTAGGTATCTTTTGGATGGTATGCTCTATAAAAATCATTGGCTTAGTGTTTATTATTTGAAGTCTTGGTGTATGGTATTTTTCTTTCCACATAGGTGTGCCTCGCCTTGCGCCTCTCGCCTAGGCCCCGACAGGATTTTGCGTCTCGTTGTGCCTTGACAACTATGCTTTAAGCTATGAAATAGTGTCTATGGACTACCAATAGTCTATGAAATAGTGTCTATGGACTACCAATAGTCTACCATAGAAAACTTTAAGCTTCACACGATGTAAGTAGGCTTATCGTGACGGAAGTCATACCACCAGTCGGGTACATATTTGTACAAAGATATATAGAAAGTAAAGACATTGTTTCCTTTATATCTTATTATATATTTCCAACGGTAATTTCACTAGTTAAATGAACCGTTTTTTAATTCTGATTTTCGTAGGACATTAAGTTACTTTCCCAAACGGTTCTAAACATTAATTTATAGCATTTCATCATATTATGTAGGGATCAGGGATGGCAAAGGGTGGGTATTGGATGGGGGACGCCTCCCCAATTCCATCCGTCCACTCTAAGTCTCCGTTGCCCTCCCTCAAACCTGAGGCATTTCTGCCCCTCCTTGACCGTATGCTTCCTTTATAACTTCAGAAAAGATGGACACAGAAGGGGGAGAATGGGTTGAAAATCGAGGCCATAGGTAATTATTTCAAAATTGTTTATTTTTAATTTTAATTTTAATTTTTTTCAAGTGCCTTGGAAAAAGGGCACATGTCATGAAATTGAACTTAAAAACTTGATTTTCAAGTTTCAAATCAAGTGTACAAGTCGGTTGGTGGGGTGCTTGCATCTCATTAAGGTTAACTCGTATCTTTTACGTATGCGGTCATGAAGACAATTAGTGTCCTTCATTAGCTAAAAGCACCAACTACGATAGAGGAAGGAAGTTTTCCACTCGAAATTCCAGAATTTTGCTGCTAATTCATTCTTATTCTTCTTTCCTGATGTAAGAATCTTTTATAAGCATATTTCATTTTTCGGTGCATCCAAAATATAATCTGTCAGCCCCATGTTTTCTTCTGGGTTATATTTGATGGTTTGTTGTACTTTCCATCTTATGGTTTTCATTCTCGAGAATTCAATTTTGGAAATATTTGAGAATGCTACTTTTCTTTTATTATTTTTTCATCTTCCTTTTTGCAAGAAGAAAATGGAAACAGAATGTACAACATTAGAGCATTTGCAGGAAAATGGCATGAAAATGCCTAAACGAGTATCTCACCTTGTGGTTTCCTCAATATCTAAATGAATTCTCTCATCCTTGTTGTGTGTTAACTTGCCGAGTGTGTTATTTGATTCAATTTGTTGCCGAATGAGTTATTTGATTCAATTGGCTTCTGTGATGATTCTCCCGTTGCTAGTGCATGGAGTAAAATTACCTTAGCAGTTATAAGTGAATATCTGTTTTCTTTAAGGATATCACTGCTAATAATTACTGGAGTTATAATTTTTACTTATTGATGAATAGGATTCATGGGAATTATTTAGCCGAGATGCCATTCATTGGGACGCGGCATATTTATAGGCGTAAAGGGATGTGTCGTCGGCTACTAGATGCAATTGAATCGGTATGTTATGATTTATGAACCATACTCCAGATCCTTGTTTCCTTCATTGTGTGTTTTGGGAAACACAATCAAGGACTGTAGTGACTTAAATGTGCATTTTTCTTTGTTCTGTTTGGTTTACCGATATCAACACTTGTCTTTTCATGCTAAACCATTTCTGACACAATTGTCCAGGCTCTCCGCTCTCTTAATGTTGAGAAACTGGTTATACCTGCAATCTCTGAAATGCTGCAAACATGGATTTCTGTTTTTGGTTTCATGCCCCTTGAAGAATCAAACAAGAAAGGAATGGAACACATGAATATGATAGTGTTCCCTGGTGTAGATATGTTAGAGAAACCTTTATTGAGGAAGAAATTTGGCGGAGAGAGTCTCATTTCCACCACAGGTATTTCATGAATACTTATAGGACATGCCGTCCGCAATGTCTCTCTCTAGTATTTTCAGATTTTATGTTTGCATTGTAGGTACAGGCCCCACAGAACGCAGAACAGAGCATCAAACTTCATGTGCTCATGGAAGAAGCGACATAGCTGCATCTGAATATGCTAGCGGGATGGCGAATTTTCAAGAGAATCAAGACTCTATTGCCACTGAAAAAACTCTTGGTCATTCAATTGTGATCCATGATAATCAAGAGTGTGAAAACAAACAAATCAAAGATTCAGAGGCTTTTGGCGGAGATTCTCTTGAACTTGATGGGCAACTTACCGTGGAGGAAATGAATAGACAACAAAATGCTCACAAGTTATCTAATGTTTCCAAGATCGCGTCTGATGCAACAAAATTTGCGGGATCTCCTGATGGTAAAGTTAAGGAAGGTGCTGAGGATGAGCTAAATGGAGAAGTTAAAGCTGTAAACCTTTCTGCTGAATTTATGAGTCAACCTCAGGATGCTACACTATCTCATTCGAAACAGGATGTTGCTCAAATTCATGAACCTGTAATAGTTGCTTCAGTTCAGAGTAACTGTTGTCCTCTTGGTGGGGCTTTTGATGATTCTAATAAACCTGGTTCGCAAGCATCTCATACTAGTAATGGACTTTGCAAGTCCTCTGAGTGTCACTCGGGTGTTGATGAAAATGTTACTTCTTCCGTAAATACAATAGAAGCCTTGAATCGTGGTGTTGGGGAGGACCAGACCCCTTGTGTGGTTACTGTGAAAGATATCCATGAACCAAAAGAAGAAATTGATGCCTGTCATACTGATTCCTGTTCCCTTGGTGTGGATTCTGTTCCCAACAGGCCTCAAAGAAGCGCCAACTGTTCCAAGGAATCTGAGTCTGGTTGTCAGGTAGGCCACATCATGCTGGTCTAACTCGCTCTGTACCTCTTGGAGCGGTAATGCATCTGATTTTCATGAGGTGATTCTACTACTAGAACAGGCCCTTTGGTCTCTCTCTCTCTCTCTCTCTCTCTCTCTCTCTATATATATATATATATATATATGTGTGTGTGTGTGTGTGTTTATATTTATGTATGTATACATGTGTGATTGTTGCGCGTGCGCACACAGACACAGACACAGACACAAGTTTGCCTATAGAAACATCTACTGACACCATTGTAAAGTTGCAGCAGATTGAGGTAATTTAGCTTGTTTATGTGAAATTGGTGTTCAGTTAGAAATCACTTCTTAGCAGTTACATGTTGGATCTTTGTGTGCATAAAGAGAGGATTTGCTATTTGGCATGATGACCAGGTCGTCATGGTTGAAATTTTTTCGTAACATTCCGCGAGAGATAATTGTAATTTTTCATTTCTATGAAAACGATACTGGAGTATATTAGTAGTAGCCAATTTGTTCCTTTTTTTTCATCATTTGTGGTACCTTTTAGTCTGACACAGTTGTTTAATCTCCACAGTTTGCTCTGTTAACTCGGCAATCTAATGTATTGCAGGTAGAATCTCATAGATCGTTGAAGAGTGGTAAACTTTGCTGACTTCATGTAGCTTGATGTAGAAGCGAGCTTGCTTGTTGTAAAGATGGAGTGCTGTTTGGAGGCCATAATATATTGGAGAATCTGCATCTTTTTGGAGATTGGGAAATTTGTAAATAACTCTTTCTTTTAATAATATTTTGGAATCAGTTCGCAGAATGCTAGCGAGAAGAGAGACACCTCAAGTTTCAATAATCTGATTAATAATTTGTTGCAACCTTCTTTGAGAGATGTGATTATTTAAACTTGAAAGGCCAGAAGGGATGTTTTTTGAGGTATGTTTTACATTCTCTTGCCTTTGTCTTTTCCTTAATGGTCTTTGGTTGCATTTAATATCTTTATGTCGTCATCCTTGCTCCGTGTTTCTTTTCTTGTTTATGTTTTTCATGAACTTCACGTAGAGGATTTGTTCTCGTGCTTATTTTATTCTCTATAGTAAAATGGTGCAAAAATTACATGGTGTTGGTGACACAGCTTGTTTTTCCATTCCACAATATTTGGCATATAGTTAATGCAAAATTACTGGTATTTTGCTTGAATTGATTTCATTGTCCCATTTCATTTCCCCCTCAGCCGTTAATGCCTTGAGCTTGAATGTATTTCCTCCTTCCTGCTGTACCTTTGTGCCATCTATTGTGCTTTTCCCTCCTTGTCCATGGTGAAACATTGTCATGAATTACTCATTGCACATTTCATATTCACATGAACTTATTATGTGCCTGTTTTGTTTTCTCTTTCCATAACCTCGTCATTTCTCCTATCCTTGCCTATTGATGGGTTAGTACTGGTTTTTCCGTCTATGCAAACCAGTAACAGAGTAATTGACATTGTAGATGCAAAAGGTTCAATTGAAGGGTTGAACTTGTTTTCGGTTGTATCGTACTGCGAATGCTAGCTGGCCTTTGAGTTTTTATTGATCGCCAAAAAGATGCATGGCCTAGATGATTGTACATGGGATTTTCTTTTTTCCGGAGATCATCTGCCAGTAATTGTCATTTTGCCGTGAAATTTGCAAAGCTATCACTTGCGGAAATTTACTCATTGCAATGTTATGTGAAGAGAAAATAGAGAAAAAATTGTGTTTTGTTTACACAAACACATTTCCTGACATTTGTTTCCTCATCTCCCTGCAGTGTAGGGGTCTGTTGCATCTGATTTCAGTGAGCATGTAGAAAAACACAGGAATATTTTGCTGCGCGCATGGAGTGTCTGATCTTCTTGACTAGGATGCTGCTGGTGAAGCTTGTCATGCATCATTACAAGGGGGTCCAAACTCGAACCGATGATAATTAGTCTTGTAATTATCTTTTTCGTAATATTGCGTACCTAGTATAAGCTTTTCAGATATAAAGATGGTGAAGGATTGTAACTTATTGTATTTTCTTGGACCATCTCGAATGGCGTGCCATTTCTATAAAGTCAAAGACATTTTTTTTATTTTTACAAGGGCTCTAAATGTTCACAATGTCAGGTTAAGGGGTGTGTCACGAACTTGGTTTTTTTGCTTTTTTATGTGAGAGCTCGTAATACGTGTTGACTTTTTGTGGTTTTTTATGTGATGTATTGTGAGGGGATGACTTTTCTCGAAAAGCGCAATAAGCTGGCTTTTGGCTTTTTGAGTTAGTGGAACGGGGCCTAAGTCTGTAGTCATGAACTAGTTTTGCTATTTCCTGAGCCGAATTTGGCTTAATAGATTGTCATTTATTGCTTCATCAAGGCCTGTTGATTATCTTCTCGAAAGAGAAAGGCGTGTTAATTACTCCATCCGTCCCAAAAAATTTGGCCTACTTTTTTTTTTTGGTCGTTCCAAAATATAGGACCAATTTAAAATTTTCAACAAAAGAAAGTTGAAAAATTCCATTTCTGCCCTTGAAATGCTTTTAACAATCAAAATGATGAGACTAAAAGAAAAATAATTGAAAATTTTAAAATTTAAAGTGCATTTTACAATTTTGAAAAAGCTCTTTGATTACACTAGCGGCAAAGATTTTTCGCTTTTCGGAAAAAAATTTAAATTCAAAACTTGATGAACTCCTATTTTATTTGAGTCAACTAATGAAGGACAAACTTGAAAAGTTACAAGTTTTGGATAATATCGTGTATTGTACATAAAATCTTGAAATTTATAAGTAGACCAAATTTTTTGGGACGGAGGGATTATAAAAAAGCAAAAAATGAAAAGGTGCATAAGTTTCTTTATTAACAACTCGATTTTATTTGGTGAAAACTGTCTAGAGGAGGCAACTTTATCGCAAGTCATTCTTGTAATTTACATGACGTCAGTTGCATGTAGTTTACATTGATCTACCCGGTCCGGGTGTGGTGCCCCAAAATGATATTAGGTATCGGTGTCCCAGTTTTACTTACCACAAATTTGGGTTTACAAATTATAAAAATAGATCACACTTACCATAACACATGATTTACTTATCACAATTTATGGTCTATACGTGTGGTAAGTAAAACATGTGTTCATAGTACCACCCTCCTTCTTATGGTGGTTTTCATCTAGTGACTCAGATTCATCTATTTTTGATCTAATGGTTTAGATTTAGTGGGGCATCGGTACCCTAATACCACATTCGGGCACATAAAATATTGACTCAATAGGCATTGTATTATTTTCAAAAAGATAAAAATTAATTGGACAAATTTTAATCATGTAAATATGAACTTACGTCATCGACTTCGTGGTATACTTTTCGAACATAATATTTGTCCGAGAAAGAAAATGTGATAAATTCTCTATTTACCAAAAGCAATGCAAAATAGAGAACCTGATGTACATGCTCTTATAACGCATGTCCCGTTATATTATATTTGCCCATATATTACATTCCTAAAGACATATCCAGTTAGCAAACATAGCCCGTTAGCAAAGGATTCATTGCCCCTTTGGCAAAGGGATACAAAAGGGATATGGAAAGAGGCGGATATACACGTTTGAGTTGAGCATATTTGGCGTTTATTTAGATTTTAGTGCCGGGATATAATTTGACTTGAATTTATATTTTGGACACCTCCCATCCATATTATATAAACCTTTTTTTACCATTTAATCCCTTACCCCACCCTACCATTTTTTTAAAATTTGTTTATTTGGAATAAAATAGGAATTTCACACGATTATGACATTTACAATGGGCTCTCAAAATAGCTCCTAGGTAGGGCTCATAAAATTTAGCAAGTCATTTGATCAATTGTGGTCTTCAATGGGCTCTCAAAACAAGCTCCCGATGGTGACTCCTAACCCATAAGCTAAATTTAGGTAGTCTTGTAGCTAGCTCCAAGTGAGACCCAAACTCTTTCATTCTTTTTTTAATATGGAATTTTCAAAAGATAAATGATTTTGTTTAATATACTTTCTAAATTTAGCTAACTCATTGAGTGCACACATGCTCTCTAAATTTAGCAAGCTCTAGGGTAAAAAATGGACCCCAGTTTTGCTTACGTGAACACATTAGGAGCCAACTTATGAGTTATTTTTTGGGAGCCCATTGTGCTTACGTGGACACCTTAGCTTCATGGTCATTTAACTAATTTACCAGGGGCATTTTGGACAACTAAAAAGTGTGGAAAACCTAATACGTACTCCTCTTTTTAAAGCGAGGAGAGTGAATTATCGACTACCATCGTCGTTTAGGGTTTTCGCGCTTCTCTCTCTGTCGCCAGCCGCACTCACAAGCACCTAGCAAGAAGAACCTGATCTGAAACCCTAGCCATGGTGAGCATTTCAATTCGCCTCTCTCTCTCTCTGAATATACATATCCATATCCATATTCATTTTCCACTGATCTGTTTCTCTGCTGTTCGGTTCTACAGTCGCTGGTAGCGAATGAAGAGTTCCAGCACATTCTTCGTGTGCAGAACACGAACGTCGATGGAAAACAGAAGATCATGTTTGCGCTGACCTCGATCAAGGGTATCGGCCGTCGTTTTGCCAACATCGTTTGCAAGAAAGCCGATATCGACATGAACAAGAGGTTTTTCTTATTCCGCTTCGCCCTCTCGATTCATAGTTAACTATTTCTTAGATGGATGTTTATTCAGCAGTCTAATACTACATGGTTCTCAGTTTTCTGTTCAAATTTCACTCGTGATTGTGATTGCAGTGATAACAGAATGTTTTATACTTGCGGCATAGTATGATAGTTTCTCTTATTTCGTTTTGTTTTACTCTGGTGCATCTAGTTGTACATATTGTCGTGTAACATGTAAAGGGGGAAGAACTGACGATTTAGGAAATGAGTATACAGCTCCTTTGGAGTGAGGGATTTGATAATTAAAGACAAGGATGGTTTAGAGTTTCTCGCCAAATTACTCATTTGGATTTGGTGAGAAATTGAGAGGGAAGTACAAAAATGATATTTATTTTTTTTGGCTCCTTCCCCTTTCTTAACACACATCTCCCAATCCAAAGGGGGTGTAGAGTCGTTTAGACCCGAGGAGTATTTGGAACAGTAAAGCACATAACTTGGTAGTCGGAATGGAAATAGCACTGTAACAGTCAGATACTGGGTTATGAATTGGTAGATAATTCAATGGAAAATTTCTCTGATATGTGCAATTACATTAGACCATATGGAATTGAATATGAGGACTTAAACTCATAACAAGGTTGACAACACACCATAGGGACTAGCATCACTTTTGTGTGAGACTAATAAACGATCCGATTGAGCTGAACGGTTAATTGTTCAGCGTGGTTTAAAATCTCAATGAGCTTTAAAGTTGTGTTCAAGTTTGATTTTTCTTTAAGTTGAGAGCCGATCTCAAGCAAGCTTTATGTAACACAATTGCGAGTAGCTTGAATTTTTCACATATCAAAAGGTGAATGAGTCGAGTAATATTTTGTTCGCGCTGGGTTGGACAACTAACGAGCTTCAGAAATTGTTGAAGTTCATTTTGAAAATTTCACTAGGTTCAAACAAGGTCGAAATGAGGGCTCGTTTATCAGTCTAATTTTTAGCTGTAACTTTGGTTGTTGAAATTACTCATGCTCCCAACATCTATAGCCTTGAATAAAATGCTGTCTTTTTTCAAATTACGTCTGACGGCCTTCAAACTGAAGGGATGTAGCTGTTAAAGACTCAATCCTGTTCTAAGATACTCTAGCGGTCTTGTTTCTTTCAGAAGTTATAAACCAAACTTATGAGCTAATGCATACTTACCCAAAACTTTATTTTTCTTTAGATATTCCAGATAACTACCAAACCGTTCACTACTTGATTGTTTTGTTAGCCCACTCTAGTATTTTAGGGACAAAGATGCTGGATCTATTTTCTTGTTAGAGATGGGAAGTATTATAGTATTAATTTGTTCCTTAGGTTTCTAAGTTTGGCACTTTATTATGAGTCCTAGTATGCTGAAGTTTGTTTGAATGAACCTTGCAGGGCTGGTGAACTCTCAAATCAGGAAATTGATAATCTGATGAATATTGTTGCAAATCCTCGCCAGTTCAAAATCCCTGACTGGTTTCTGAACAGGAAGAAGGATTATAAGGACGGCAAGTACTCTCAGGTGACATCCAATGGTCTGGACATGAAGCTCAGGGATGACTTGGAGCGACTGAAGAAGATCAGGTAATCCTTTAGCATATATTCGATGCTACTGCATTTCTTAGAGCAGTATATGAGGAGTGATACTTTGGTTTCTTTCAGTTTCCTTTTGTATTAAAAATGATGAAAGTCCACATTTTGCTTGCACAAGCTCTTCATTGTTTGTTGTTTGACATTTGCATAGGAACCATCGCGGGCTCCGTCACTACTGGGGTCTTAGAGTGCGTGGACAGCATACCAAGACCACTGGCCGCAGAGGAAAGACTGTCGGTGTCTCCAAGAAGCGATAATTTGCTTCTCTGTTTGCTATGGTTCCTGCAGCTAGTTTTGTTGAACGACCTTTACCATGTTATCTTTTGCTGGTCATTTTTGCACCATTTTGATGTTTTCTGCTACTTATCTTTATGTTGGTCTCTGCGCATTATTACTTCTGGTTGACTTGCGTAGTCTTCTAGTTTATGGGGATTAATATTCTCGGAGTTTGTTTCTGGGACTCTTTTGGTTGCAATGGATTTCGGAACTCTCAAGTTTTCGTACTTCCACCTGGATTTCCACCATGCAATTTTTTGTGCCCGCCCTTGCTTGTGCTGGTTGGGGGTGGTGTTACTTTTGCAATTTATTTAGTTACGTACACAATTGCTGATCTGTGTAATGGTTCATTTTCTGATCACGAAAAGGCTTGTTATGGGTCTCCTTATAGATGCTAATATGTACGAGTGCTTGTATTGTCCTGTAAAGGGTGTTCTGGAGTAGCAGATGAATTCTCAAGTTACGTTAATTGTCGGAATGTCCAGTCCAGCTCCGCCGTAAGGACCCCTGCAATCAGAGATTGCGTTAACTGAGAGGGTGCATCACGGTGAAGATATGCATCTATTGCCCACTTCAATCCCTTTTAAGGTTCAAACTTCTACCAAGCTTTGCCACTTCAACCCCTTGAAGTTCAAACTTCTAACAAGCTTTAGGCCATTGCGCAACAACCAAAGCTTTGCTTCAATCGGGGTGACGTGTCCAATCTTTCTATGAAATCCTGCAACTCATCTCCCACCGCCAGTGTGGCTGGCCCAGTGACCCGCTGTTTTACCGCGCCATCAGTGTGTAAAACATAAACTTGCCCGTCACTGGTTACCATTTAATATTTTCCTGGTGTTTTGGGTTTGCCTTTTTCCTTCGTGACAACAATGGTGGTTCAAAGAACGCGGACAAAGTCAGTGAACCCTCGAACCCATGAAAGTTAGACGCCACTCTGGGGCAAGCTCCTGCCGGCATGTTAGGCTCTGGACGTGGGAAAGCAGTTGGCTAAACCCACATGACCACGGCGAGCAGGATACACAAAACAGGAAATCATACGTAATAGAGGAACTAGTACTAAACAAGGAAGAACATCAAGAGCCGCAACCTAAACTGCGTTACTGAGTCAAAACCAAGTCGCCACTATAATTCACAGATTCACAGGGTTGAGTAGCGAGTTACCGTCCAAAACAACCACAATTTGAAATCTGAAAATTCGAGATCCACCTGAAATCTCGGGGCACTGAGCAGATAAAGGGCTATGCAGGGGAGGTCGTGGTCGAGATGGGGGGGGGGGGGGGGGGGGGGTGTGTGTGTGATATTTACAGCCTTACAGGATGTAGGTTATATGCAAATACAGTCCAGCACATATGACGATGTTTTTAGCAGCTAAACACCAGATTACAATGGGTGACCATGTGGGCCACGTCTGGTAGCCAGTAGATACTAGATTATTTTACCCACCGATCATCGTTGATGCCATAAACATGGAATGTATGAATATGCACAGATACTACTAGTTCGTATTTTAATTTTTAAGGATACTCCATGTTTATAGGTATATCATTAGTACTAAGAATTAAGTCCTTTTTTTTTTTTGAACAGCAAAAAGGGTGGGAGGGGCAATCAGCGTAGCAACCCTCATAGGCGTGACCATTGGGGTTCCCGACCCGCTGTGGAATGTCCAGTTGAGTCATAGCTACTGTCCGAATAAGACGGGTCGTCACCACAGCACCACCTAGGTGACTAGTTGGTTAAAAGCCCTCCCTGCAAATCCACACAAGTCCCAGGCTCCCAGCAATGGCATGTGAGGGATTCGAATCTGAGAAGTCCATGCACAGGAAGGGAAGGAAATCTTATCCCACTCAATTTGGTCAACTAAGCTACCACCTCAGTTGTTATTAACTTAGGAAGAATTAAGTTGAAGCATTAGATACTATGGTGGCTAGGGCTGCAAATGAACCGAGCCGTTCGCGAACTATTCGAGGCTTGATAAGGTAAGGGCTCGTTCGAGTTCGATTCGTTTGCTAAACGAGCCGGACCTGGACCCCAATTTTCGGCTCGGTCCATAAACAAGCCGAACTTGAACTCGACAATATTCGGCTCGGTTGGGCTCGCGAACCTAAAGTATACATATATTTTTGTAAGAATTTCACATATAACATTGAACATGTAAGAACTTTTACATGTTCATAATGAAAATTTTATACCATCTTATATGAATATAAAACTTTTAAAAGTACTACAAACTTAAAATTTTGATATATTTTCATTATTTTATATATGTATAAGCTTATTTATGTACAAAATAAAAATTTTATCTACAGTTTTAGACTTGTATGAGAGCATAAATATATAGTATTTTTTACTCGTTAAGGCTCGTGAACATGTTCGAGTTCGAATCAAACCTAGGCAAGCTCGGCTCAACATCGGATCGTTAAATTTTTAGTGACTTCGAGCTCGGCTCGAGTTCGTTTAAAACCTTAACAAACTAATTTGAACATTTTAAAATTTGACTCGATTTGACTCGTTTGCAGGGTGGCCACCACAGTTACATTATCTGTGAATAAAACAAGCCATACTACTACATATGATGTGGTATAATCTCCAATGAAAACCATCCACTACTTTTGCTGTTGACACCTTTACAAAAAAACAAAATGACAGATTCCACTGAGCTTGTCTTCCTTGGACATGCTTTATTACTGCTTGATTGTTATTGATCCAAGTTTTGGCTGGACCATATATTACCTGAGAGAGAAGCATTGTCTGCCGTACTCTTTAAAGATTCTGCACGATCAACCACAGATTAAAACACTACATATGGTATGCGATTGGAATCAATCGGGCTACGGGTTTTGCGAAAATGTTAGGAATTTGAAAAGTTTTTTCGAAATGGTTTAGGAAGGAGAAACGAATGATCCAAATTCGCATGATTGGGCATCTGGACCATTAATTTATCTTTTCTTGACCATTTCGGAAAAACTTTTTATTTACTCCTCCCGGTTTTGTTGTTTACCCATTGTCTTTTCCTGCTTTGAAATTGAGCCAAATCTAACTACCCTACCCGTAGAACCTTAATTGCAGAGGACAACTGAAACTAAAACAGAAGGTAATTTTGAGTGAGCAACAATTGGGTGTCGTGATCATGAACTATATTTTTAAGGTATAACAAGCCTTTAGAGTAGCAACAATTCATACATCTCACTAAAAGGTCAGAAATTCAAATTTATGAGGTGAAATTTCCTTAATATTTGTTGAGATAATGTCTCTTTAATGAGACTGCTCGTCGAGTTTGGTTTACAGCGATTGTGAACTTTATTTTCAGTTTGAAGTAGTAATACTTATTACTTATATTCTACCACCGGCTTGTAATGAAAAAATAAAGATTGGCAAATGCCAACCAAAGAAAAAAGAAAGATATAGAGTAGCTGAGGCTCCTTTTCCGTCATTTTGTCTAAATGATTTTTTATTTTTCGTTTTTCGTAATCATTTATTTAGTTTTTCATCGTAATTTTTTGAATTAATCATTCGTATTGACAAGAGGAATGAGAAAAATATGAAATATGGATGTAAGTTAAAAAAGTTCATATAAAACGATACTTTAAAGTTTAAACAAAAAGATAACTGTTTGGTAACTTTTTCGTCTTAAGACTCTTGAATGATTAATCTAAAAAATATTATCATGAATCCAAAATAAATAAAAAAAGATGAAGAAAACAAAAAACCAAAAATTGTAAAGAATGGAGCCTAGTGAATCGACCATTGCAGTCAAGTATGAGCCGTTTCAATGAAACGGTCCACAGATAAAATATCGAAAGTTGCTCGATATGGATATGATTTTCATTATACTATGATGTTGACCGATACGCTACGCAGAGATCGATACTTCGAATTGATCCTCACGAGGCGTTCTGTTCGGTGGAAAATGTGCGACTGTTGACACCAATTTACCTCGACAAAACAGTTAATTAACCAAAGATCATCTGCCTCGCCGCTTCCCGGCAGATCCCCAGCCACCGTTCTCCGTCGTCTGCGCCGCCATCATAGAAACGAGGAGGTCGGAGAAAGCACGGACGATGAACTTGTGGGCACTTTTAGGGTTCAAAGACAGATAGCACGTGAGAAGCTCGTGCAAGTGATCCCAATCGGCTGTGACGTCAACCAAACGACGGGCCTCTACCATCTCCTGCATCGATCGCCGGAAATCCTCGAACGGATCCTGCGAGTACGTCGGAACGGCAACGCCGCCGCCAATGATCTTCTCGGATCGATCATCGGAAGTAGTTAACGAGGAGGAGAAGGAAGGAGACGAGGATTCGACGATGGAGTTGGAGCGGCCGGGGGAGGAGAAGAAGAAGCGTTGGGATGCGAAGGCGGCGGCAAGATCGGGAGTGGCGGCGGTGTCGGGGTCGTCGGAAGAGGAGGAGCAGGAGGAGGAGAGGGATTTGGAATGGGAGGTGGAATCGAAGGTGAGGTCGTAGAGAGAGTTGAAATTCTTGACGAGGTTGATTGAGGAGTTGGAGGAGGTGGCGGCGGTGATGGTGGTGGGATTGGGTAACGGACGGCTGAGATCTTCTGGAGGGAATGAGGAAGGTGATTCGGTGGTGGCTGAGAGTTTATTTGCGGTGGATGGGAGTTTGATGGTTGTGAAGCAAATGTTGAGGCTTCTTTCCAATGTGCTCCGCATTGTTAACTTGTGTGGATTAATCTGTACACATGAGAGAGATACACTACTATATAGGATAGGATATCAAGAAAAGTGCAGCAAAGTGGTCTGCACTTTGCACACATGAGATAGAGATACCACTATATGGAGTATTACATGGTAAAATACGTGCTTGCCCCTTAAATTATTCAAAAAAAAAATTATTTTCTCCTTCAACTATCAATTTCACACGGTTGCTCATCCAGCTATCCACACGTTACTTACTTACTAGGGCCAATTTCCACATTCCATCCATTTAATGGACAAAAATGTTAGAACCGAACCATTAGTGGGTTAATTGAAGGCTATATCTGTCTTTGAACCATCTATCTTATGTTATATGTATCTATCTTCTTCTTCTTCCTCTCTTATCCCTGAGTCCCTACTCATCCCCATTTAAAGTTTCAATAGAAAAAACAAAAATGATAAACTTACAACAAAAGTGTCCAACTCGGCTCCAACACACTCACATCGTGTGTGGAGCCCACTCAAGTATGTATGAGCTCCACACACCATGTGAGTGTGTTGGAGCCGAGTTGGACACTTTTATTGTACATGTATCACTATTGTAGAAAAAAAAGGGCAATGTTAAAGCCACAACCAATTTTAGTTTTCGTTGAGAGACAGAGTCAGAAATTTCACGACGCAAGGGTAAATTTTTATTCCAAAATACTTTGTAGGGCGAGCCTATATGTTTCTGGGAATTTTTTTTAATATAATACTAAGTGTTTTTTTTTCGGGCGACTGCCCCTAATGACCCCCTAGCTCCATCCCTGAATACTATCAATAAAAATGTAGCAAAGTGCATGGGAGAGGCATATTAATGGAAAAGAATTTATTTTAGCACTTTTATAATTACTAATCGCACTCTGAAAGAGAGTATTAATTTACTAAGAGCATCTCCAAGTGTCTCCCCATTTGCTCCGGCAAGACCAAATTGGTGAGGTTTTCCTGAAAACAGCATCCAATAGGCTTGCCCCAGCCTCGCCATTTACTAGTTTTTCTTTTTGGCTTGCCTGCCCCAGCGAGCCATTGTAGCTCTCGCCCCTGCATCGCTGCAATGGTGCCGTCGTTTGACTCCTTTGGCCGGTGAAAAATTACTCTCTCTCTCTCTCCATTCGTCAAAGATCGTCAGCGACGAAGGCTCAATGGCTTGAGACTTGGTTCTGTTCGGTGTTCGTCGGCTACGCATTTGAGGCTTGAGGGTCTGGCGGTGTTGAATCTGTTGAGGAAGGGAGTTCAATTGGTGGGTTGGTGGGTCGGCCTGTGTATATATGCGTATATATGTATGTATATAAAAGTGTGGTCGAGCTTCTTTTTTTTTTTTTGTGAAATGACTAGTTTATTGGATAGAGGTGATATTTTTGACTAGTTATATTAGTGTATGACACATTTTCCAAACAATTTATTGAGGATGCAACTGAGGCTGCTAGAGATGCTCTAATCGTACTTCGGAATTGCGGTTAGTTATTTAGAGAGTGCAAAAATCAATGTTCGGATATTTTTCTTAAGGGTGCACAAGAAAACTGATATAACTGC
This sequence comes from Gaultheria prostrata, assembly GCA_036023075.1. Lineage (NCBI taxonomy): Eukaryota > Viridiplantae > Streptophyta > Magnoliopsida > Ericales > Ericaceae > Gaultheria > Gaultheria prostrata. Next base: position 40,110 of record JAXBDA010000840.1, on the reverse strand, counting down.
CAAACCAATCCGATCCGGTCTATTTGGTTAGGCTCTACTGTTCATTGGTCCAGTTATGGTTCTAAAAAACTAAGAACCGGTAATTATAGTCCGGTTACTGGTCCTCAATTTAAAAACCACGGTTAGAACCGGATCGGACTGTATAACATATACATATATATATATATATATATTAAATTATTAATATATTTATACATGTAGCAAATTATGTATCTTTGGTAAGGTAATATTTTTTTCTAGTAAAGTATTTTTTTATCTCTATTTAGAGAAAATCTATTTTGCTAAGAGGTTTTTAATATATTACTATAACTAATACCAAATTGGCAAATTACCAAAATCAATGCTTTTTGGTTCCACCGTAATTTCCCGATTGCTACACTTCAAGACGTGACGCTTAATTTATTTTCTCATTTTAGACTATTCTATTATTTGTTTAAGCTAGTTTTTTTTTTCATCAATTTTTGGAATTGTTTTATTGGTGGTACATTGTCAAATACTTTGTAGATGATGTGGATCATATTTGGTTTCAAATACTATAAAATCCTATAATTATTTATTTATTTTATTAGTGCACTAAATTCTAAATAATTATTTTGCATTCATGTGTTGTGATAAAGTGTTCCTTAATTGGGTAGAACCGAAACCGAACCAAAACCGGTCCGGTCTTGCAGTTTGGATCTGGACAGGTTCTACATGTGTATTGGTTAGGTTTTGGTTCTTAGTTTTCGAGAACCGGTAAAAATGATCCGATTACTGAATTTTTAGAGAACCAGTCCAATCCAAATCGTGTGCGCCCCTAATTTTTCTGGCAATAACTCACTGGCAGGTTGTACACTTAATCTCTGCCATTAATTAAAGGAGGAAACAGGGAATAGAGGGATTTCCCATTTATGGGTAAGGGACCACTGTGCATCCAGAGTCTTTTACGGCTGTGTGGTCGCCACATTCACCGGTCCCAGCCCGAAGGCAGCAACGATGACGGGACCAAGCTCATCGATCTTCCCCAAAATGCCAAAACACAATTGGGGCGTGTTTTGCTCTTTATCTGTGACCAATTATTAGATAGTCTTTGGCATTACGTGGATCATAGAATAATTACTCTTTTATCTATCAAAAAAGCTACACACAATAACTTACTCCCTTCGTCCCAAATTGATAGTCAACTACGAAACTACGTATCAAACTAAAAAAAATGTATTTATCAAAATAATTTTTGAATTTTTTTTGCACCGTATAAAAGTTTTCAATGAGATCTATCAAACAAGATCCATAATGCATATTTTTTGAGATTCACACTAAAATATGTAAGCTGTTAAAAATGGCACGCAGTCCCAAAATGAACTATCATTTTGGGAGGAGGGAGTTCAATTTAGATCCGGTTCCTTAATTTAGGAAGCATAGATATGAATTCGAAACACAAGTACGAGGCGATGCAACAAAATATAAAATAATTAATACGCGGATATAACGGCATTCTTTCTCATTTGTTAAAATCACTTTCTTCATAAAAGTTGAGTTTAACTTGGTTGCTAAAATCACTTTTGTTTCCCATTAGGTAAAAGCTAATTTATAAAAGTCAATTTTCTCTCACATACTCATTTTATTAAAAACAAGTTGCTAAAATCACATTAGTACTTTTAGCAAATGAGAATTGAGGATGGTACAAATTTTACTTTTGGTAAACGAGAAACTCACCCCTACGTCCCGTACGAAGCAATAAGGGTCTACTAAGGGACAAGGGGTTGCTGCTGTGCATGGGGCTGCACAGCAGCAACCCCAAATCCTCTACTAAGGAAGTGTAGATTTGGTCATCCCAAAAATAATAGAACTACACCCATTTTTCCACCTATTTATACGCCAACACTTACCAGTGGTTTTTTGTGCCTATTGTAATATCGGGGTTTTTAGACCCATTAGGTGTTGGGTTTCAGCCCAGTGGGTGTGCTCGTTTATTGTATTATCCGGGTTTTTAGACCCTTTGGGTGTTGGGTTTCGGCCCTTTAGGTGGGCTTTGTCCCATTGGGGTTTCTCGATTGGCTCCTTGCCAACCGTTGTTTTGGGTCTTGGATTGTGCGACTCGTGCTTTTGTTGCCTTTCCTTGCCCCTATTAGTCTTGTATTATCTTCAAGATTAATGAAGTTTTTTGCCGTTCAAAAAAAAACTTTACCCATCTCTGATGTGGCCCATTTCATATTTCACTTCAATAATTATAGCTGCTCCTTTTGAAGAAATTCATTTATTAGGAAATTATGCAAAAATTGGATTTATCGAATATTGGTAGATACTTGATAAAAAAAAATCTAATTGTACTCGAAACAAATTCAAGACTCACGAATTGAATATCGTGATCAAACGTTCACAAATATCCGATTTAGCTGGATTCTTGCATAATCGCTAAACAAATTAGTTCAAGAGAAAAAGGACAGTATCATCAAGTTTTGTAGACACTCTAATTTGACCTTGCAAACATTTGAGGTCCCACCTTGGGGACGTCCTTATGATGAAATGATTTTCTTGTCTGCTTGGATTGATTAACATAGAGTTTATTGTTTTGAGCTTTGGACACTTGGACTGGACGAAAACCAACCCTTTACAAACTCTTCACTAATGCGGGTTTGCCCTGCCACTCACATCTTACCCTTACCCAAGCCCTAGAGGTGTGTGGAATACTGGAATGTACACAAGAAAACAAGCCACAAGAAGAAATATTGGCCGCCATTTCATTATGTTGACCGACACAAGCATTGTCGGTTGTCGTTGTAGTTTGTCGCCCGCTATTTGTTGTCTGGTTCCGTACCACCGGTTCAGTAGTGGAATATCGGCCGCTATTCCAGAACGTCAGCCGTTGTTCATATTTCAGCAGAATAATCCAGAAATGCAAGCACGGAGAAAACCTTCCATATAGAATAACGCGACCTCTTTAGTCATTTTAACAATTAGGGTTTTGCCCTAAACCTAAGATTTCACCGTAGCCATGAAGATGATGATTTCATTTCCATTTTTGGATCAATTTTCACCCTATAAATACACCCCTCCTCTGCCTCTTTCAACAGACTTGGAGATACTGAAATACATACCGGCCCGTATACACACATCCACCCTCGTAGCTAGCCTCTCTAAAAACCTCCCTAAAACCCTCGTTTACCAGTAGCAAAGCCTCTCTCTTCCAAACCCCCGACTTTTCGTCCAGTCTCCGTCCGAAACACAAACAAAGCTCTATGCTCTCCAATCCACTTGAAGTAGGAAGCAAATCACGCTTCTTGAGTGTTAATGGATGTGCGAGGAGAACCGGCCCCCAAATATTCGAATGTTTCTATTAAAATTTAGAGAATCTTATAATGCATCATTTATTTACCAAAAGAAAAAATTACCCATCCAAAAGGGTGGGTGAATTGGGTTAAGGCGTTTGAAAACTCATAAACATATGCAAAGCTGTCAAGCTGGCAACATCCTGTTAAATGAATCGAACGGTTTCAGGATTTACAATTTAGTACTCCCTCCGTCCCAATTTGTTTGCTCACTACGAAACTACGTGCAATTTTCAAACTAAAAAATAATATATTTGCAAAAATAATTTTCTAATCAATGTGGATCTTATTTGATAGATCTCATTGAAAACTTTAATACAGTGAAAAAAAAATTCAAAAATTATTTTGATAAATACATTAATTTTTAGTTTGAAAATTACACGTAATTTCGTAATGAGCAAACAAATTGGGACAGAGGGAGTACTATCTGCGAGTGCTGAGGACGGGAAAGTGAAAGAAGGTGTGGACAATGGATTACCAAATTTTGTAGATGAGGACAGGACGTGCATTTGGTATGGGTCCCGCTGTTTTCATGTATCTGCGTTAGCAGTGGGTACAGTGATTCCAATATTTCATAAAACTGACAACCTTTGGAAATCTTCGGTAAAGTAGGAAGTGATAGGATTAATGTACTCCCTTCGTTCCAAAATGATTCTCTAGTTCGTAAAATAATTGACTAAAAATAATTCTTTATTTTAGGAAAAATTCAAATATTTTTTTTATCAATTTATTAGATATTAATGAGCTCTGTTAATTCATAAAAAAAAATGTTTGAACTTTTTCTTCAAAATAGTGTATTATTTTTTACTTATCGTTTCGCGAACTAAATTATCATTTTGAGATGAAGAATAATTTAGTCAGAGAAACCGGTGTCCTTATACTATGAAATGATGATTTTTCGTGTTTCTTGGCTATTGGCCCCATGTGAAAAGGTCTTAGCAAGGAACCTCTTTGGGGTGAGAGACAAAAAGAAAATGATAAATATTTTAACTATTGATGAAAATTGCGAACAAAGATGAGAAGAAAAAGGAAAGAATGAATTTTTTTACACGAGTTTATTTCATTTCTCATTGGATTTCATTATTTTTGGTGAAATTTGATGAGAAACACAAACTTGTTTTTTCTTTCCCATGCTCAGAATCTAGAGGACCTGTAAACGATTCACTCTACTTTCTTTGCAGAATAAACACTACTACTAGATATCACTATGTCATTTTTAATATTAAAAACACCAATATCCACACTTTAATGATTTTATTTTTCACTTTTATTTTTAATGAAGAGTTACTCGATGAACCGGACTAATTTTTTCGGTCCCTCCCACAACCTTTTCCATGAGTTTGCATGAGATAAGGTGGTCCCGAAACAATTCACTGCTGAGAGAAATTGATTATATGACCTGATTTTATATGGGTCTTGCTAACGTGTGCTCAATGGGTACACGATAAGCACACAAACAAACAAAAAAAGCACATATTCCAATACAACTTTTACACTTTTCAATACACTTTTCACACATTTCAATGTACTTTTTCAACCTTAACATGTGACTATTGGGCACACGTTAACATATTTCATTTTATATTGCTTTATCTTCTTCCTCCCTCTTTAAAATCTTTCAAATGGAAAGTGGTATTAATATCATTTCCAATATACTTAATTTTGGTGGAGTTCCAGTTTGTTTAGGGAAAAATAAATATTTGGGCTAAATTTTAGGAACTACAAATTGATCCAGATATGAGTTCTAATCGTATCATCTTATTGGGGACTCTACTTGAGTCTTCATCCTAGTAGGTTTGAATCATTATGTTTGCATCCTGAAATTCAAAAAAACCCAACAATGCCCTTATATTAACCATTTCGGTAGTTGTAATTAATTTATCATGTTTGTCGAACTATATTGCATTCGTTCTTTTAAATTTATCATGTTCAATGATATGTTACAAAATCTACCAGGTAGAAAATTTATTTACCATGGTCGTCGACATTGTTTTCAGTCGATAATTTACAATGGTCATAAATTTATGATATTCTCTGCTATATCTCGGAATCTTGCTATAACTCGGAATCTACCCAGTAGACAATTAATTTACCATGTTCGTCAACATTAAATTAAGTATTAATAGAAAATTGTGTTTTGATAAATACGGGTGGTGTTGGGTTTTTTAAATTTCAGGATGAGAACTTAAGTTTTCAAATTTACTAGGAACGGACCTAAATAAGGCTAAGATAGAGGATCACTATTTAAGTTTACCATAAAAAGAAAAGAAAAGAAAAGTCAATAGAAGAAACCCAACTATTATCTGTTATATTAAGTAGGATTTCGTGTGAGATAACTAGATTTGAATTTTCTGAAAGAAAATGTTACACGCATATTACTTTCATACAAAAGTCTATCGATATGACACTTACCTTGTAAACTTAATTAAGGTTCAAGTGTCATGTTGGCTAAAAATAAGATAATAAATTCAGTTTCTTTTATTTTATCGACCTTTCATAACGTGCTAACTTAATCTTTTATCAAGAAAAGGACTTTGCAACCGTTCGACAACCCACCATCCAAACGGCTTGTCTATTTCTCATGTTTTGCCTCTCCTTTGATATCATACATTAAAACGCAATTACTCGCGCTTGGACTCAGTAGTTGAGAAGTCATTTAAGAATACCAAATCCAATAGTATATGATTGTCAACGCTCGTCATATAATAACTTTCTTCACCATTTCTTGCCCCCTCTTTCTTGATGGGTTTGTTTGAGAAAAAGTTTTGGGCGTAGGTCCAAATTGAAAGAAAAGGGAAAACTGTGAGTAATTAGTCGAACCCAACGCACCAACCAACCACGAAGCAGGCAACCCCAATCGGGTCGGTCACGTGGTGGGGAGCCTAACACTCTGACCCATCCAACAACCATATTTCTTTTTTGATTTGTTTCCTATCATTATTGTCCTATAAACCTAAATGATAACTATGTCTCACTAAATCCGAGAAAGTATTTAGTTCCAAAATTTTATTGTTGAAAACCTCTTGTAATTCGAAATGGGATGTTTTGATCTACTACTTATCATTAGGTTTTCAATCGTACATTTTCGTAAAAGTACATGTGTAATCCTCAATTGATAGATATGTGAATCAGCCAATGAGGACCGGTGACAGTATTTGATAATATGTTTATAAAATACATGTTTTCAGAAAGTTTTATGATTGAAATAGCAGCCCTCGTACACGTTAAAAAATTGAGAAATTTAAGTGATGTTATATCGTGGAACGTTGCCCCAAATCAAAGTCTGAGGCAGGTCGGCTATAAGGTCAATGGATGTTTGGCCAGAGTGTCCCATTCTTGATGATGAGAGAGACTGGGTCTGATTAATGTCACCGAGTTTTAGGTTTTTGTTCATAATGATGATCTAGATATTTGACAACCACGATCATGATTTAAGGTACCGGAAATATCAATATGTTTCAAATCTCTGGAGAATTTTTCATTGTTATCCTCTTTGTGAGTTCCCAGTGATATTATTATGCAATGAGTAATTCCTATGAGGTTGTTAGCGAAATAATGAAATGTTGGGGTCCAACTATTGTTTATGTACTAAGGAATGTTCCAGGATTCCAGCTATCCAATTCATGAAGTTTTTTTTCCACTATGGTATTTTCGGACTGTAGTCTTACAGAGAAAATTGGGGGTGATGATGCATGGCACCACTGGCGGCTCTACTTGTTGGTCAGGATGGTCACTTAACAACCCATGAAAAAAAAAATTCACCTAGAATACATGTCAAAAAATTTAGGTTATTTAGTCCTCTTTTGAACATCCAAGTGGTATATTTTTTTTGGTAGGTAGGAAAAGGAAACACAAAAACACAAAAACAAAGACAACTACATTCGTTCATAAGCCACCCCCCTCATATTCGCTTCGAGGAGAGGGATGATATCAGTCGGAGGAGAGACGTGAGAGACCCATTTGTGCTCCTGCTCGACTCCAATGTTGGCAAGTTTATCCGCAACAACATTTCCTTCGCGGTACGTGTGGCTCAGAGAGCAGCCCGTAGTAACAAGCATGGCTTTGCATTCCTGGATGAGGGTTTTGTGGGTGAATGAGCAGGCGCCTCACCCTTGATAAGATCAATAGCAGTGGCAGAATCTGACTCAATTTCAATAGCCTCCATATTCTGGCTCAGAACCAATTCCAATCCTCTAAAGATTCTCCAAAGCTCTGCTTCAAGACTGGAACAATCCTCGAGTCTACCGTAGAAGCCAAGCACCCAATGGCCTCTCTCTTCTCTAATGACACCACCAAAACTAGCTGCTCCTGGGTTGCCACGGCTGCTACCATCAGTGTTGAGCTTAAGTTTGCCCATACCTGGAAATTTCCAATTAATAAGTTTGACTTGGCGAGTAGCAGGGGGAAATTTCTCAGCAAATGAAGTCACAATATCAGCTCTAAACATTAGGCACTGTCTATAAATACTCAAGGGATCAAGGTTAATATCATCAAACACTTTCTTGTTCCTAGCAATCCATACTTTCCAAAGAATGACAATAATTAGGACAGAGTTTGGATAACCCCCTGAGTTAGCTCCGGTTTGTTTGGTATTTGACTGCAACCAATCTCTGCTATTTATGGACAACATCATTGATATGAATATATAAGTTTTAGTTCGTGTATCATTGTAGTTTCTAGAGATAGTATACTAGTGTAAGTATTTATGAACGCCCTCATAAGAATTCGTGGAGCTGCCACTGCATGGTATAAACGGGTTGGCTTGATGGATGAGGGTGACTAGAAAATGCTGTCTACATCAAGCCAAGCAGCACTTGCTAATAGTAGGATTGCACTGATTCGGTGATTAAAAATAACACTTTGTCCGCATAAAGCTAAATCGGCTTTAGTGGATTAAGTCTTTGGATTAAGAAACTAATTAGTAAATTATTGGCATTATTAGGTTGCTAGCTAATACCTTAATAATGGAATATCCAAAACACGTGCAATCGAAATGACGGTGAGGACAGGCTTCATCTGAATGTTGTTGGCACACCCTTTCTCAAAGTTGTCATTTGTTATTACAACAAAGTATTTAAAAATTGATAATTTTATAAATCAAGTGACACTTGAACCAATTAAAAGAAAGGAAATGGAGGATGAGATTGTCCAAATCTTGACTGTCCAGTCACAAACTCTATCTTAGTGATAAGAGTTTCTGAGCAAATCGGAACTATTGATTGTACAATTTATGGTTTAGAATTGAAATGTCCTGGACCGGAGAAGATCCAAACCCAAAAAGAAAATCCGTCCTGTACCGAGGCAAGCAACGAATTGAGAGAGGTTTCCCTTCTTCTTATCTTGAAGTCATGAGACAACAAATCGTAAAACGTAGCTAGCTGTAGCCTGTAGGAAGATGTCTTTGATTTAGAATGGATTTATTGGCACTAGACAGCCTTGCAGCGTGCAAATTCTCTGAATCCTGACACTACCTCTCTCTCTCTCTCTCTCTCTCTCTCTCTCTCTCTCTCTCTCTCTCTCTCTCTCTCTCTCTCTCTCATTCACAATAATGTAGTTACTTGTTCAGATTTTACATCTAAGAATCACTACAAGAAAAATGACTATTTGCGGCATTAGAAAACCGCCGGAAAAGTCCCAAAACCGCCGGGAAAAGTATTTCCGGTGGTAAAAATGCCAAAAATCACCCGTCGTCCAAACGACCATCAGGACAATATAAACGGTGGTAATCTACGGCCGGTAATAATTGGTCAACTTTTACCGGCTGTTTCATTGCCGACGGTAAAGGTTATTTCCGGAAAAAAAATTGTCTTGCACTAGTTTCGAACCCGCGACCCTTTGCGTGGAGCCTCAACACCTAATCACCCAACCAACCAAACTTTTCAGTTATATTTAGGAAATAAAAATATTTATATTACAATTTACGTTTTTACCGGCGGTTTTTTTGGATAACCGCTGGTAATAGTTGTTTTACTGACAATTTATAATTACCACCTGTAAAAGGGACTTTTACCAGCGGTAAAAATACCGCCGGTAATAAACCGCGGAAAAAGTCATTTTTTTCCGGCGATTTGTGATTACCGCCGGTAAAGCCACATTTTCTTATAGTGAATTAAGGTTGTCTGGTAGCTAAAAGACTACTGTCGCGTGGTTTGTTGCCTGAGGATATTTTTGCTTGTTTCTCCGGGCGACGTGATTCGCTTTTTAATGATTGATGTTCAATCGACTTAATCTTTTTACAAAACTACACAATTCGAATAACATTCTTAGACTCGTAAAGAAGCTCACATGTTGTGACAGACACACCAACGTTCCGATGACTTCATTGGAGTTGTTCATTTGTGAAGTCTCCTCCAGTTGATCAGTTATTACAAAAATTAAGTTTATTGGCCAGTGGCCACTGGTGGTTACATCGTCGATTGCATGTGTGTTGAAGTACTTGAGCTGCAAATTAAGTTTGAGAGTCAAGGTGGAAAAAAATGTGCTCTTATTGTATGGCTAATGATATCAGATTAATTTAATTTTTTGCACATATGACTAACTCGAAAAGACCAACGAAGATGATAACAGGTTACGACGGTGGCATGGCGTGATTCTCTCTTTTTTTCCATGACGGTTGTGAGCTTGATGGCGGCGTGCATTGGCAAGAGTTCGATTTGGGTTCGCACGAAGCGGTTTTGGGGCTGTAGCAGTGTATGGGGAGGAGAGTTTCCGGTTAGGTCGTATGATGACGAAGGTGATTTTGGTCACTGCCGCCGGATGGAGGGTTTGCATATAGGTTGCCGTTTGTAGGATGAGCATCTTTCTTTTCTTGTTTTTAGAATGACATGGGCCAACATTCAAGACCGGCTCACTTTTGGCAATCTGCACAATTTTGAGATTCCTTTGATGATGGAAGATTTGATCATGGGCCGGGTTCTGAATGAAGCAATTTATAAGTCCCAATGGACTCTGAAGCGAATATATGCTTTACTAAAGTTTTAAAAAAGCCCGAGAGAGGAAAAAGTTCCGGGTACGGGGAGGGGACAGAAAACTTGTGATCGAAATTCCTTGTCAATATAAAAAAGCAGCACATTTTTCATGCTCTTTCCTCCACTTATGAAAAGGGTGATCCCGTAGGTTTGTTCCTATACATTTGATTAAGGTTCGATTCATGTAGTCAGACCACAAGAAAATAATTTCTCATGAATCTCTTATTCTTGGCGTGGATGGCCTGTGTTGGACCGGACTAGAAAAGGGATTCGTCGAAGTGCGCGTAAGTTGACTTAGACACCCCTAACCCGTCAAACCAAAAGAAGAACAAGAAGAAGAAAAGGGTCCCCCTTTTGTGAATCTTTTAATCTCGGCGTGAATGGTTTATCTTTGATCAGACAGGGAAAGAAATTAATCTAGGTGCGCGCAAACTGGCCTCGACACCGCTAACTGTCGAACCGAAGAAGAAGAAGAAAAGGGCCCCCCTTTTCAGTTGCTTTGTGTCAACGACACCTTTGGCTTTGGCAAGAGAGATGGAAATAGAACAAATTCAAGCCCCCCCACTTCTTTCAACACATTCAACCCACGAATCGTAACCTGAAATGATAGGAACACGAATGAAAGCAAACAAAAGGCTGATGGTCCATCACATCCCTTTCGAAACATAAAAATGAATTGAAGACAAGGATAGATCAATTTGAGGTAGGACAAGTGGAGAGAATTGGGGGACCCATTAAGATTTTTTTGATAGCCATTTCCATTATTGGAGGTAGGCTCAACAGTGTTTTAAGTGACAGAGCAACCAAGTATTCCACGGAATGATTTTAAAAAGAGAGGACGCGATTTCAGCTTTGCTCCAAAGCCTTATCTATGAACTCTATCGACATACAAACTTATTCATGGTGAGGTTTCCATTCGACTTTTCTGCGGTGCCGAGTCTCATCCGTAATTGTATGAGAAAGACTAGTCTAATCATTTTTTCAAATAATCCAGTGTTCGAGCTAGTTTATGCATCTGTCGACTAATAGTGACCCTGAAATTAATGACCGGAGAAAAACTCCTACTGGCCCAAAGGTTTTAGGCTTCTTTTTAACTCATCTCCTACTGGGGGAAGAAATTAGATCCATATGGCATACAAGCATATGGAGCTTCAGCCAAGCAAATATCAAGAATGAGCAAAAACTCTAATCAGAAGACAATTCATAACCAGACAATTCATACTTGAAGGTCTATTGAAAACATGTGTGCCAGTACTTGATGGAACATCTTTGTTCGGAGAAGGCTTCCAAAGATTTTTTTGTGCCAACAAGCTTAACAAGACAGTACAACATAGTTAACCTTATTCTAGTTCTAACATTGCCCATCATGGGTGAGAAATTCCACGTGAGACTGAAAATTAATGAAACGAGGCTAATTCAAATCAAATGTCGTTGACAAACTAACCTAAAAATCGATCGATGATCAACAATTTTCTAAAAATCCCTAGGTACTAGTCGGGCAGAAGAGGGGCCGCGCCTAGGCACAAGGTGGCTGATTAGTCGGTTGCCTAATCTAGGCGTTAGACCACCGCTTAGCGCCTAGGCGGGGACTAATCGGCAGACTTTTAGAACACTGCTTAATTCTTGAAGATCAACATCTCGAGCAAGTCCTGTTCAATAAAGTAAATGTGGCAATTCGGAGCTACAAACTCACACCCAATGACAATAACAGAAGATGCAGCACTGACATAATGTCCTCGAGGAACTGTGGAGACAACTATCAAAAGACTTCAAAACAGGGACTTAACGAACATCAGGGGGACACGATGAAAGGAATGGGACCTAATAGATGTTCAATAATACTCATCAATGAGCATCATTTCAAATCGATAAACAGGTGTTACACAAGAGCTGCGGGTAAGAGGTCGTGGATGCTATCTAGTAGAGTACATTAACTTGGTAAAAAAAAGTTGTAGAAGAATGAAGTAGGACATAAAGAGCAGCAGCATCCAGAAACCCATTTAGCAAGTGATCTGAGTTTTCGCTCAATCAGAACAAAATGATTTCTAATGTGCTCCTGCTTTGGGAAAAAATCGTAGAAATGGCATAATTCGATGCAAACTTTCCGCATTGATGCACCAACAGATAGAACGTAGTGACATTCACAAATTTGATGCACAAGAGCTGCGGGTAAAAGGTTGTGGAACTGCTAACATGTAGAGTACATTACCTTGGTAAAAAAAAAAAGGAGAATGAAAAATGGAGTAGATATCAAGAGCAGCAGCATCCAGAAACCTATTTAGCAAGTGATCGAGTTTTCGCTCAATCAGAACAAAATGATTTCTAATGTGCTCCTGCTTTCGTAAGGGCCCTCGATAGGCCATTCGATGTGTATATCATTACTGCTCCTTCTAGGAACATTGTATGCAAGAGAAATACACATCAGAGTTAGAGATGGTAGAAATACAGTGGAAGAAGAACTAAGTGATCTTATGCACAAAACATGTAACTCAATCCTCCAAACCAGTCACAAACACGCACTTGCCTACGGAAAAATATCATAGAAATGGCATAATTTGATTCAACTTTCCGCATTGATGCACTAACAGATAGAGCGTAGTGACATTCACAAATTTGATGAGAACTAGATTACGAGTTCTGTTTTTCACATACACGTAACTGCTATTGAGACGAATAATCGAGAGAACGGAAGTCTGAATTAGATGGTCAGAAACTGATACGCCATTCGTGCTCTTTTAGAAGGAGGGTTTGTGAAAAGGTGAAAGCTGCCCAATCCAAGGGGCAAAACCAACAACAAATGTGAGAAAAACAGTGATATCCACATGTCGCTCTCGAGTAAAGTTGAAGATAAATCATTGGCAAAGATCATTACTTCGCCCTCTTTTCTCTCCTTTTCGTTTAATTCCCAGCCCGTTGGGATTTTGAGAAGGGGGAAATATCGTTTTTGTACTATTCTCTCCATTTCTCACCAAATTACTCAATCCAAATGACTGATTTGGCAACAAACTCTAATCCTTTATTTTCTTTCTTATTGAATTCCTCAATCCAAAGGGGCTGTTATAAATGCAAATCTAGAGGGCAACTGAAAAGGCAATTCAATTCAATTCTTCATTGAACTATTAAAGAGTTCATTACCACATTCCATGATCAACTTCAACCGACAATCTGAACTTGCAACAAACAGAAATTAAAAGCAAACAGAGAGAAGGGTGTATCGAATTACTGTACAATCACAAGCCGTCCACCCCAAACATCATCTCCACTATCAACATCGTCAAAGTTGGCATCTTTCGGCACCGTCACAACAAGCTCACCACCGGCATACGCCGCCGTAGCCATCTCCGGCACCGTCGACTCCGGCAACCTAAACCGCCACACATCAAGGTCCAAGCCATCCTCTTCAAAACCACCAACCTCGCTCCCTCGAATCACGATCTTCGTCACCCCAGGGTAGATCTCAACGGTTTCGGCCCTGACGTCGCCGCCGATGTCATCTTCGTCGGTGGTGACGACGAATCGGAAGCAATCGGGGGTTTCTTGGATCGAAACGTCGGCGTCTGAGTGGAAAGGAAGGACTAAAACCTTGGCGAAGATGTGGGGGAGTCGACGGAGTTTCTTCTGACGGTAGGCGAGTGCGGTTGATTCAGAGAGGGTGGAAGCGACGTCGTAACGAATGGTGATGTTTCGCTTCCTTGGCGCTGGATGAATCTTCATGATTTGGAACCCTAATTTGGATCAAAGAAAACTTGATTGATCGAAGTGGGTTTTCAGAAGAAGTTGGGAGTTTTGGTAGTGAAACCCTAGCAGCGGTGTACTACAAGAAAGAATCGAATTGGGTAGAAATTATTCTTAGCTTAGAGTGAGGAGAGAGGTTTTTGACAGAATCGAATTGGGTTCACAGAGAGAGAGAGAGAGGAGAGAGAAGGGCCCTTGGGGGAATCCGTTGCAGTTAGATAACAGGGGAAGGGGTAGATAACAGGGGCGGCGTATTTTTTTTTAAGGTGTTTCTGGAGTGTAAATTCTGTTTTTGGATCCGGGGGTGTCGCAGTACAGCGGGGACCCTGCAGTGCGGCACACGAGCTGTTAATATCGGTAATCAATGACTCGGATTTTATCTCGGCAAGGAATGACTCGGATCAGGCAAGTGTCAAGATGAAATCCGAGCCGTTGATTGCGCGATCAACGGCTCAGATGCAGCACTACAATCTTGAAGTGATATTAGCTGAGTTTATACTGCGATATTTTTAATATTCTTAGTATTTTTATTACTTTTTACATACTCCAACGCAAATCGTTCTCCTCACATGTAGTATTGTAAACATATCATGCGTGGTATTCTTAGCGAAAACTATACCCACTTTTAACTACAACTTAATACCAAAAAATACGGCGGTGAAAACTCACCTACAGAACACTATTTCCAAATTATATGTTATGTCCTCATGAGGATGACACGATTTCCAAATTTTGTCATGTTAAATACGTTTAAGCCTACAAGTATCGAAGAGTTTTAAGATTCAGTTGTAGTCGCAAGTTGTGTTTCTAGACTTTTTGACATACCCGTTAATCTCAAACAGAAAAATTGTTTATATTTTGAAGCTCATGGAAAATGATCTTGCTCAAAGTATATGATAAAATTATGAACGTAGAATAAAAAAAAGTTTGAAACTGTCGTAAGAGATAGTAACTTATATTGAGAATGAATATCGAGTATCACGTAACAATGCTTAGGAACAGTGAATAATAATGACTCGTGTTTGAAGATTCTAAAATCAGCTTTGATCTAATATAAGTGGATCAGACACAAATACGGAAAATACTGAGCTATTAGCTCGTTTCTTTTTCTTTTTTATTTTTAAATGAGTCCTGCTAACCTCCACTCATTAGGTGGATGATAATACCCATATAATACTCTCTCCATTCCAAAATATTGGTCTCTTTTGGGCAGTCGTGACACTCAAACAATTGTCTATATTTCACAATCTATAAAGTTTAATAGGATTTTAAATTTTTTGTATAATAAAACTAATTGAGATCTATAAAACAAGATCCATATTGGATATAAAAAATATTATTAATTAGAAAATATATACGATTTTTTAAGAGGTCCCAAATAGTGAAAATGGACTATTATTTTGGAACGGAGGGAGTAACAAAGAAGTTCGGATATTAATACATTTTTCACGGATATTAATATACTTTTACAGATATCAATACACTTTTTTCAGAGGATATCTTTTAAGATAATGGTTCGATAGGTTATGATTAACAATATCAAATCAGTGACTTTTTAAAGGTTAGCTTTCAACTTTAAAATTTGTAACTTAATTCAAAAGATAAAAGTCAAAGAGTGGGATTTGTAGCTTTTGTTCCATTTCCTATTGAAATTAGACAAATATTTTGGACAAAAACCATCATAAAATAGACAAACGAATTGGAAGGAGGGAGTAACTTACAAACGGGACAAACACACACATACGGGTATATAATGGAAAATACTTTTCGCAGTTCAAAATTTATCTTTTACTGAAATTTAGTGTGTTGACAATTATGTAACGAGCAAACTAATAGCAATAAAATCTAAATTTTGAAGTGCATCTACAAGGAAGTAAAAAAAATTCATCCACATTATCCTTTTCCCCTAACTCATGCGGTAGAGCTCTTGGATACCCCACATTGCATCCCGGGATTGAGTCCCATTATTCCATCCCCATGTAATAGATTAGGAATGATAACTGAAATAAAATAAAAATAAAAATACATGCAGACGTTTACGTTTAACTTCTATCATCAACTTAAATTGTCCAAATTTGCTTCCATGACAAAGAAGGAATTTTCTTGGATGTTTCCATTAAGTCTAAAATGCAAAAAGAGCCTTCAATATAATTGAAAGGGATTTTTTTTTGGATTTTCATTATCATAATAGGTAGCTAACTTGTTCATGATCATGCATGAATCATGATGAATATTACCATAATATAATGTCCAACTTGGGACCACCTACACCCAATATCTTCCCACCTCACACGACACGTTTCACTTTTTGTTAGTCATTGATTAACTTGATCAGGAAATTATTTGGATTAATTGCACATTACCTCCTAAAAGTACCCACTCCTTTTTCATATAAACAAAACCACCCAAATTGACATTAGATGTGGTAGTGCGCAATGATTTGAGTCTACTAGGGCTAAGTGAGCAAGCAACACTTGACAAAGCTCAGTAGAGGAAAATGATTCATGTAGCCAACCCCAATTGATTTTAAACATAAGGCTCGGTTTGGTTTATATAAACAAAACCCTAGACCTTGCCCCCATAAGCTATCATTTAGTATCACTAGCTTCGTTATGACATGCACATATGAATAATTTGTGACATAAATTACACTTTTCACAAGGTTATCATTTTTGCGGTTTATTGTGTTTAATATATTTACGAATTTCCTGTTAATTATTGTTATTTAGGATTATCAAATACAGAGTCTTGATGGGCCACAGATGGCGAATAATTGACGGAGAGAAGTATGTCCTTGAATTAGTGGATTTATTTATAAATTACAAGAAAATTTATGCATAGGTTAAGACTAAGCTATAAAAGTTAATATGTAGCAACGTTTGGTTGAAAAAAGTGATAGGCTATAAATTACTCACATGTGCATGTCGTATGAGAGTCTAATGCTTAAATCTTGATGGAAGAGTAGACTAAATATTAATACAATAAGGGGGTAAGGTGTAAGATTTCTAGGGTGAAGGGGTAAAGTGAAAATGGTGATAGTTTAAGGGCATAATGTGTAATTAACCGATAGTATTACTTTTATGAAAATAATTTCACTTTGCTTAATTTTCAAAATCTATTTCTAATATCTTCCATGGGGATTTTAAGATTTAAAATTTAACTACTACTCCTATCACGAGTAAACAAAACTTATACATCCGATTTTTTCAAAATCATGCAAAATCAAAATCATGCAAATGCATAATCTTGAAATTTACCCCCTGACTTTTCATATCCCAAAATCCTAAGGGCAAGTCCAATGCTAAATGTAATATGTTCATAGCCATTGCTATAATGTGGCACAAAAAAAAATGTTTTTTTTTTTTTGGGTCAAATTCTGACTCTGCGTCTCAATGGTTGGTTCTATTTTAAAACCAAACAGTGTCAAATAGTGCAGTCGATATTGATTGAGTTATTGTTGAATATATGATCTCCATAAAAAACATATAACTTGCATATATAATTTCAAAGTCAAGTCCATAAAAAACATCATCTTCATTACATGACTGACTTATTGTTGATTTTCTGATCTCCTATATATCGAGAGCAATTTTCGATTATTAATTAATTTTAATACAACAAATATCTTTGACATTGATATCTCTATTTTTAAGACCAAACCAAAATTTCACAGCCAAAATTTGCTTAATTTATTATTGCAAGGTTAATGACTCAACTTTACCTACAACTACAAATAAATACATAGTTGAAAAAATGATCATCTGAATCAGATATATAAGTAAGTGGTAGCTAGCTCATGCGGTAGAGTTCTTGGATGCTCTACACTGTATCCCGGGATGGAGTCTCATTCTCTCCTCCCTATGTAATAGATTAGATTAGAACGGTCCGGGTCAATTATTTATTGCCTGTTCGATCTTAGGTTGAACGTAATGATATAGTCATTGGCCTGACACATGACTAGATCCAAAGAATATGCTGCTCATATATTTTGTCGGAATTATATATGTGAAGTTCATAGTATAATCCTTGTTAGTAGGAGTAGTTTCTATCTCTCACATCATTGTTGCCTCATGCTTATGATTATTTATTTATTTCCATATTTGTCTTGACATTCAAAAAAGTGCTTACTCTAGTATATAGATGCCAGATTTTTAAATCGACGTCAGACAATCTAAATTTTCATGTGGTATACATATTGGACGAGACGAACAAATCGAATGATTCAGATCAATAACGGGACGAGAAATAAACTCCACAGCCTTGCACAACACACATTGGACACCCATCCAAATGAAGAGGGTGAAAAACTCAACGCAGAGATATCATAAATCATCATTAAGATATTGATTTTGTTACATATTTTAATTGTTTGAATAATAATTCTTCCTGCAATTACAGTTTTATTTGTCGTTGATTGTGTTTCATAAGATTTTATTACACTCTTTCGCATCTACTCCTACGTAGGCTCATTTGTTAGACTAAATAATCTGATACGTGCGTTACAACGAATGCAAACTTAATTTTTCTTTTATAGCTTTATAGCGTTTGAAAAGATTCGATTGGACTTTAAATTGTGAACAGCGTGGCAATTAATATCGTACTTCCTTCGTCCCATTTTTTTTTTGTCAATTTTTGATAATCGTTTCAGTTTTCGATCGCTTATATATTTTAATATTGATCTTCAAATATATGCAATGTAGATCTTGTTTGATAGTTCACGATTAATTCTACTATACAAAGTTTTTAAAACCGTGAAAAAATTATAGATTGAAAGATATAAGCAATTTAAGGCGTAGCAGAAAATGGAATAATTGACAAACAAATTGGGACGGATAGAGTAATTTTCAACAAACAAATAAAAAGAAAAATTGTGACTGCTGTGGTAGTACTCTTCCCTTGCTACACAACTTTTCCTAGCACTGGAAAAATGATGATGAGAATTATATTAATCTTAACCGCCTATGGAGAGGCATCGATTTTCAAGAGGGAGGTTTGGGGTTCAAGTCTATGAAGAGACATCAAATTCCCTTTGATTATTAACCAATTAATTTCCTTATAAACTCCCTACTAACGTATACAATGTTGTAAAAAGAATGAGTGTCATTGTGATATCTACTTACATATTAGTGGTATGTGCTAAAGTAGCAAATAGATATATGTTTTTAAAGTGCTTCAATGATTGTGTTATCACGTGTGATCGTTTTATCTGAGAGTGTGAGTATCCGGATTTGTGCTCGCCAAATTTAAGTAACCACTTACGATAGATAAATTTAAGAACTCAATTGGGATTGCCAACATATAAGATCCAAGAAGGCCCTTGAGCTGCCAACATACAATGAATATCGAAACCGCCGAATTGAATTCGAAGAATGAATTCTGCCATTAATCTCACATGATGAAGGAGTTACAAGTTGCGCAACATTAGTCCTTATCCAGAATTGACGAACCACGGGTGAGACCCTTCGGTTGCCTAAAGAGACCTTGTGATTGCTTCGATTTTATTCACCCAAATTTCCAACAATCTAACTTACTTGGTATACATCTTTACGATACTATTGGAGTACCAATGAATCCTTACTTTTAACATTTTTTCTGTGTACGTTAACAAAGTTTTGAATAGAGATTCTTAAAAGAGCTCATTGGAGCTAGCTAGAAAGGTCTTAGGTTATGGTCTATAGTTTCTGAGTGTGAAGAGAGGTCTACGACTCAAGAAGTGTTAATGATGGTGGCCTTTAAATATTGTCACGAACATGGAGGTTAGCAGTCCTTGTCGGTCAAATTAAGACTGGATTAGAAAGAAATTAAAAAGAAGATTCATTAATAAAAAACCACTTGGATGTCCTATTGATCATTCCCCCAACAAAGCAAAAACATAGTTTAATCCTCAATAAATGATAATCACAATCCTTAAAAGGGGTGGATAATATATGCAGTGTGTATCGATATCCGAAAAAAATACATTAATATTTATGAGGTAAGTTTTGAAATTCTAACTTATTTGTCATTTATATGCAAATTTTTACCACCTAATGGGCCGTGCTTAGCAAGACCATTAACAAGAAATGCTAAGTACCCAAAAAATTTGCCAAGAAAATTGCCTATAATTTGAAATTAGTGGTTCAGATTCACTTCCAAGTGAATTTGAGACATTAATTTCAAATTTTTGGTAATTTCTTGGTGTTCTTAATGGTATATAGCATTGCTGTTAACAAAATTGAACTATAATAACCACACGAACCTTAATGTTACCACCTGTACTGGAGTATTAATTTTTCATTTTTCTTGCAAAGGGAGTTTGGGCCTGTCAAAAATCAGGGCTCTGGTAATGAGTAGACAATTGGGTGACCCATCACATTGGACCAACTTCCTGATTGGGCCAACTTGAGCTCATTGGACTGTCTTGGGTTAGTGTAGAAAGCCTGAAGTGGCAAGCTTAAGCAATGGGCTCAACTCATGGGCTGTCCTTCTAGCTTTTATTGGGCAAGATCATGAGTTCATGACAAGAGATTCTATGTGCTAATTATTACAGTAACTTCAAATGTCAGAGAGATAAAAAGAATGATAGTCAATGTTGTAAAAAATGCAATAGAAAAAAGAGAATGTTGTTTAAAATGGGTCAAGCTCCTCCCCATATATCCGTTGCTAGAAGAGCATTTGTGAAAAAAAATAATGTGATCAAACATTGATAGATACTGTAAGTCTGCAACAACCGGGATTCCCAAGCACCACAATAAATAAACGATAACAATAATTGACTGATTTAGGCTAGCAATTCAATATAAACAGGAAGCAATTATTGAAGAGTCATCTCACACTTCCTTAAATATTTACATAATCTTTCATATTAACCTTCCGCATAACCTTCTTTCTCATACTTACTATCCGTTTTCTCTTTATAATCTTTCTTCCGTTTCTCTTAATTTTCTTGTTTCCCTTCGTTCGGCCCAGCTTCCACGCCACCACCACCACCACCACCACCACCCACTTTTCTCATTCCCCCCTTCCTACTCACTACGTAATCCTCCATACTTATTATATATCCTTCACTCTCTTGTAATCTATCTTCTCTTATTTGTAACCTTTTTGTCCTTAACGGGTCTCATCTCTTCATACACATATCACATGGCTCACACAGATACCAAAACCCACAAGTTGACACTTGTGAGCTCCATGCAAAAATACGGAGTATTTCGCAACTACTTTTCCTTTTTCTTATTTTTCCCCTTTTTTAAACTATAAGCCTCTAACGAAACAAACACCATAATAAAATGACGGGTATCACAGATACGAGAACAACTTTTACGTAACTGAGATAATTATTATTAGACTACTTTTTTTGAGATAATTATTAGACTACTGTTAACGTTGTTGAACACATCTAGAGCTGCAAATGAACCGATTAGCTCGTGAACTATTCGAAGCTCGATTTGATAAGAGCTCGTTCGAATTCGACTCGTCTATTAAATGAGCCAAACTTGAACTCAATTTTAGGCCCGTTCTGTAAACGAGCCGAACTTGAACATGACAGCATTCGCCTCAGTTAATTAGGCTCGCGAACCCGGAGTACATGCATATATCTTACTCCCTCTGTCCCTTTTTAAGTGATCCATACGGGAATACGTGCAATTTCAAACCCCTAAAAAACATATTTCTCTATATAATTTTTTAACTTTTTTATATCAAATTAAAGTGCTCACTGAGTACTTTAATTTGGTGCAAAAAGAAATTAAAAACGTTTTACGGAGGTGTCTTTTTTAATGTCCACAAAATACACGTTTTCCAAGTGGCTCATTTAAAAAGAGACGGAGGGAGTATAAAATTTTCCATACAACATTTAATATGTATAAACTTTTACATGTATATTATGAAATTTCTATAACTTGTATGGGTAAAAATCTTTAAAAGTACGATAAACTTACATTGTAATATGTTTTTTATAATTTTGAATATGTGTTAAGATGTTTATGTATATTTTTTTTTTTTGCAGTCTTAGACCTAAATGATAGCATAAATATATAATAATATTTTAACTTATCAAGGCTCGTGAACAAGTTCAAGTTCGACTTAAATCTAGGAAAATTCGACTCAAGCTCAACTTGAGTTCGCTTAGAAACTTAACGAACCAAATCTGAACACATTAAAATTCGACTCGATTCGACCTATTCACACCAGAGTGTATGATAAATATGCATGGCATGGAGGCCAAAGTTTGCAAATAAATTCAAAAGCTTTTCTTCCACCATCCGGGGCCCATGCAAAAAGCAAAGCATCCACTTCTCTTTTTTTTCGAAAATAAGCAAAGCATCCACTTGGAAAACTTTTTGTTTCAAGTTATTTGGTGCTTTTCCTTTCGGAAGGAAAGGGAAATGATTTAAATATTCCCTTTGCTTTTAACCTCTAAATTTTAATCAGTGCATAGTAGGTGAATACAAACGGGTTAATTTATCTGACGCTAAGGGGTTGGCACGGTAGTCAAGACCTATGAGACTTGGGTTTGCTTCGAAACCTCTCATGTGTTATAGACTTATTTGGGTCAATTTATACAAAATTTTGCTCCTAATTTCATTAAGCTTCCTGTAAGTGAGCGGTGAAATTGAATCTCGATTGAGCTGTAAAAAGAAAACAAACAGGTTTACCTTACCAAAAGACCATGACTCAAACCTAACCTTTTTTACTTTACCGTTCTTTCGGCCCAAAAAACTCTATTGCACGACTTTTATGGGTCCGACACGTAGTCTATGATTACGCAACTGCCCTTGAGGTAGGGATAAATGGATGCTTCTAAATGCACTCATGAGATTACTTAGTACATCTGATTAAATGTTTAGGTCCTATTTACAAGTGGAGAATTCAAAAAATAGACGATATTCTAGTGTACAAAGATAGTATAGATTTAAATCTCGTATTAATTCCTATCGATCCAACTTTACCCCGTTCGTTCAAAAAGAACTTTGCACCCCCACTTCATATCTAACCCGTCTACTTCGTCGTAGAAAACACAACAATGCATTTCAATAACCGTCCAATCCCATGTTGAAAAAGCATACCGATAATGAATAATACCAAGATAATGGAAATTGAGTTTGTATGTAATTCTTAAAAGTGTGAAAGAGTTAAACTTTGGGCGATGTGGATTGACTTGATCCTGGTCCAGCACAAAAATAAGGCATGTTACTCCCAAATTTTGCACTGGCGTTAACTAGTTGGGGTTTTTGGTTCCAAGGGTTATAGATTTTGGTTCGAAGATTAAAATTTGAGATGGAAATTCAGAAATTCTGCCTTATGAGAAGTGTTTTCCACCCACAAATAGTCTAATCTTTTTGTAGTTGATCCATTTTCAAGTAGTTAATTTCTATGTCCTTTGATGTGAGTTTATCTAAATTTCACTATTTTTTAAATTGCATTAATGGCAATTTCTGAACTCTCCACGCATCGGCCCTCTCCAAACTTATTACCTGTTGCTTTTCTCACATTTCATTGCCTTTCGCTACTAAGTGCTAACCCAAACTCATCTATTTTTTTCTTTACACCTCCATTGGTTTTCTTACCCCAATTACAACCTTTTTTCTACCTCTATTAATGCCCTATACCTCAATGAAAACCCTATACATATACGTTTTCGACCTTTTAAGTTATGCAAAAAACATGCAAAGTAAAAAAGAAAATAGGGATAAGGGCTTGTGGTGTTTTCCCCACTGAGAAATATGGAAGCAATGGCTCGATTGGATGCAAGATTATTTTTGGGTGGATAAAATAGCGATGAGAGATAAAATGCCAAGGGGTATTGTTTATGAAGGATGAACCCACATTGATGTGACATTTATAGAGGGGGATTAAATAATACTTAGTTTGAAAGATTTTGGTAATGATGCAGGATAAAATAGTAGTACTTGATTTATTTTATAGTTGAAATGGGGGATAAAGATAAATAAGAGGGTTTGTGGTGGATTGGCTCAGATTGAGGAGGAGTTATCCGTCTGGATTAAATGGGAGGGGGATTAAATAGTCCATGTTACAAATTGGCTGCCAAACCAAGCCATCCGCCAGAGATTAAATAGTCCAAGATTCATTATCCGACCGTCCAATCCCGCATCCAAACGAGCCCTAAAGAGATTATTGTGGCGATTGCAAAAAAGGATTTTGAATTGAAAGGGGAAGGAGAGGGACAAATGGCCTGAGGGAAGAAAAGAATAATCTCAATAATAGGGGTGACCACGAACCATTTTTTTGCGGTTCCGGTTGGAACCGAACCGCTCATGGCAGATTTTCATTTTCAACATCCGCACCTGTCCGTGAGTGATGCAGTTGCAAATCGGTACGTTTGCAGATTGGTTTGATGGTTTGTAAAAACATAAGGATGAGAGCCAAAAAACATGTAAAAACATGAAGTCAACACGTAAAAACCAATTCCCATGAATCTCTCCAACGCTAATTATATTATTGGCTACTTAAGTAGGGTGTGCACGGACCGGTTCTTGGCTGTTTCGGTTGGAACCGGAACCAAACTGCTCATGGTGGATTTTCGTTTTCAACATCCGCAACCGTCCGTGAGTAATCCGATGGTGGATCGGTTTGGTTTCAGATTGGGCGATTTGACGAATCAGGTGATCTGTTGAACACCCCTGCTCGATAATAACTACTCCCTCCGCCCCATTTTCATAGTTCAGTATTCCTTTTTGGGACGTCCCAAAATGTTAGTCCACTTTCCAAAATAAGCAATAGAAAGTTAATAAAGTTACATTATTACCCTTTTAGTTGAATTAAAATACTACTATTTCATCAATCAAATCACCTTTTTGAGAGGGCATAAATGAAAAATTGAACACTTTTTGGTGTAATCATTGTGTCCCCTTAAAAAGTTGGAATCCCTAAGTGGGACTATGAAAATGGGACGGAGGGAGTACAACGGGAGAGAAAAAAAATGGCCATGATTAATTTTATTAATTTTAGGTACAGAGGGTGGGTGAGCCCACATTTTAGATTTTAATTTGGAAATTTTTGTTCTTAATGGTTTACCATTTTATTAAAAGGGTGTGGAAAAGGTGGAGTAATGAAAAAAAGTCATTTGTTCTTTTCGGGTGCAATGAGAGTATTTTGTGCTTGGCACTAGTAACTCCCATGACTCTATTAAACTTGCATACGAGAGTCCATTTCTGATCTGTGATGTGGGGATTCAGGAGACTCAACTTCCAATTGCTCAAGACGAAGAAATCGTACTACTTCAGTCTCACTTGAGACGATCAAAATTCAAAATTTTAGACCACTCGATTTTGAACACTCGATTCGTATGCTGAAATCAGTCATCGACATAACTTCACTTCAATTTTCAGGTAAATTTCTCAACTTTTCTCTGAGAAAAATGATATCCAACTGTTTGTTTACAATTTCTGATTTTTTCATGTCGTCATCGATTCAGTGCTATTGTATAGTTACTGATTCGGTTTTGTTTTCTGTTAACTGCTTCATTAATAGATCCGATTGTTGAATCACCCGACTACTTTGGAGACATCGACGAGATTTTTGCTGGTTATATTTGAGATCTACATACATGCGTGACGTATGGTCTGGATTTATTGATATCAACGTCAATCTGCTAGAGTTTTGGTGGTTATGGAGAAAATCTAGAAAACCCAGTTTCCATTTCACCATTTTCCAACCCTAAAGAGGTGATTTTTAGTAGTTGGCGCCCTGTTTCAGTCGTGAAATTTAGATATTTACGTGTTAGGAACAGGCTAACCGAAGGGAGTAACTCTGGTTGACTCAGTGATTGTGATGGAGACTCTTCTTGTTGTTGATCAGCATCGTAATCGAACTTTTCAGTCCGGTTTCGGTATGCACCCAACCCCACTGTTGGATTGTACTTCTCCTATAACCAAGCAAGCATGTTCTTATTCAGCTTCACCCAAAACCCCGTCGCCATCTCTTTATCCCCATCATTTTGAGGAATCTAACTTCTCGAATCGATTCGTGACAATTGGTACTATCCCCATTTCTGTTAACGTCAAAGCAGATCATAACATAGAGGGGTTTAATGGTGAATTTCGTCACTCTGAGCTTTGGGCCGGACCAGCGTATTCCAACTCTCCCGAACCTAGTTCTTTGCCCATACCCAAATTCTCACTCCGTCCGAAAAGAAGTGCCTCGCTCAACCTGCCTTCATCATCAGCCTCTGATATCAGTTTTCACCCCATATCCAAGTCTGCACCCCCTTCCCCCACGAGGGACCGTGGCAGCTCTTTTTCTGGAGATCTGTTTCACAGTGATGACTCTGCGACTAAGACCCTGCGTCGCATTCTCAACCTTGACATCGAGAATGAATGAAGTACGAGGAGCTCCGGGCTCCTGTAAATAGAAGTATTTTACAAGCTTTTGTAGTAGTAGATTTGTATATAGAGTGAGTAAATTACCCGGTAGTGCGACTATCAATAAAGTTAATTCCAGTGGTTTGTAGTGGTGGTATGAGAAAAGTGATGGCTGGGTTGGTTGACAGTCTTCAGATATAATGCGGACATGTGATGTATGCTCTGTTTATGCCTCTCTTCACAAGGCATAGTGAGGGTAATCAGACACCGCTGGCTGCTGGATCCAAGTGTTTGAAAGAAGAAGGAAATGAATGGATGGGAATTTGCTCTTCAAAGTGCAGTTCTTCGTTGGGGGTTCAGGACATTGACTGATTATCTATTCGGCTTTTTCAGGAACTAAAGTTTAATTTATCAATGAAAACATGATGCCTGCTCTTTATGTACGCTGACAGGGTGGTGGATTTTCCTCGCTTCGTTGGGCTTAGGGTTTCAGTTTTGTATACTCTGTATATATACTGTAGGATCTTAACTTGATTACTGGATCAATTTCTGTTGGACTTTGTCTCAATCAATTTCTGTAGGACTTCGTTCTAAAGTCCTGTTCTTGCTATGGTCATCTTCGTCCTTTATTTGGGACTCTAGAGTCAGTGTGGTACTTATCCCATGTAGGCCTACTTTTCGTTTAATCTTGCCTGAATTGGCTACCTAGAATTCCTTGGCTTTCTGCTACTTCTCATGTTTCTTTCATGCAGCCACACAGCTCTTTCTCTTTGGTTGCACCATTTCTTCTGTTTCCATCTCATAGTTAGATCTGACTCCTATGACTTCACTCTGAGAGAGTGTTGCTTCCCCTTAACCATCTTTCCTGTTTTTTGAAAGGGAAAGTGGGAAGGGGAATTATAGTTAGATGTCGCTTCTGCTCCATTGTTAGATGTCGCTTTTGCCCTTGGGTAATCTGCTATCCAATTCTAAGTGCCTTCGGTGTTTTGTTCTGTGCGCGGGTAATGCCTCTTTCGTGCTCAGTCTTTATAATGTTCATACAAGTCCTGTTGCCCTTGGAGGTTGTTGATCGTTGCAAGCTATTACGAGGTAAGGACTTACGGAGCATTATATTTTTCTGCATACCTTTATTTGTTTTTAAAGTATCAATATAATTGCTAATAATGTTATCTCTTCTCTGATTTTAGCTCGGCAGTTTGGGAAAGAGAGCCAGTGGAAGAACTTCTGGTGGTCGTTACTCAACTAAGATGTGTTCTTGCCGGTTTTCGTTTTCATTTCTCTAGTTTATTGGGTCAGTGTCGCTTTCATGTTTTGGTACCTCTGTTTTGTTATTAAGGCTTATGTATATCCATATGCAGATTGTCTGTCCAAAAGTTGTCATTACCTTTACCGGGGTTCTATATATCCCTGGGTTTATTGGAGGACGATGGCAGCTGATTAGCGGATTTGGTCTTTTTAATACTACAGTTTAGACTGCAACGTTAATTCTTACTTTTTGGCATTCCCAGCAGTCACTGTTGTTTGATGGATTTCCTGTACTGACACTGGTTCTTGTTCTTGGTTATGTACTGTGGCTTGTCAAAATTTGTAGTTTTGTTCTTTGGACACCTTGGATGGTCATGAGCAGAACTCTTTCCATTGAAACGCCAGCTAAGTGGTGGTGCTTCGAATACCCTACGATTGTTTCGGTTTTGTTTAGCAGAGTTATCGGAAATTTTCTTCCATGTTACTACTACTTAAAACAGGAATCGTCGTTTTGGTCTGTTCTCAAGATGAGTAGTCTCCAGAAACCCTTCATGGCTTTGATGGAGGTATGTGGTGGGGTGCCAATATGCTCTTACCAACAAGTTTCGATACTCCATTGATACGTTGAGAAAGACTTGAAACTTCCAATTTTTTTCCTATATGAAGGCGGTGCTTGCCGTAAATTGAACTTTTTTTTTCCGCTTTCAGAAGTTGTACTTAAATGTTTGGCAAACCTTTTGGCGTTATGTTTTCAATAATTACATTTTAGCCGAAGATTCAAAGTACCAACAAAGTATTTTGCATCGGAGACCCGTCTGAAAAACTGATATAAGTACATTGTTTCCGTCTGATAATATTGATGTAGGTCTGCCTATTAAATATCGTCTTCGGTGTTTTGCTACAATACACACCTCCTACAAATTATTCCATATGAGATTTTGTGACTCAAATATGAGATTTTATGGCTCAAATATGAGTTTTTGTGGCTAGAGGTATGAAAGGCGTACGGTATGCACCCCTTTGATCAAATGGACGGCCGAGATTGCGCCACATATGCAAAAAATCCGATCTCATATGGAGGGCTACAAAAAATTATAAAACACCGTGTGAAATTTCATACGACGGCTTTGGGTTTTAAAAATCTCATATATAAATTCACAAATTCTCATAAAATGTACTAGAAAAGTAAAAAAGAGCCACAAAATCTCATATAAACAAAAGTCAATCTCATAAAAGGTGCCACAAAATCTCATATGACGGTTTTGTTCTGTAGTGGGAATGTGATACATGTCGCGTGTATATATATTGACGTGACATGTCTCATATAACGTGCCACTAAATCTCATATTTGACCATATGAGATTTTGTGACACAAATATGAAATTTTGTGACTTATATGAGATTTTGCAACTGTCCGTATGAGGATGCATGAGGTGCCACTAGATATTTGATCATATGAGATTTTGTGGGCTTAAATATGAGATTTTGTGGACTTATATGAGATTTTCTGACTATCCTTACGAGGGTGCATACAGTATGCCTTCCATACCTCTAGCCACAAAATCTCATATGAAATACAATTTGTAGAGGGCGTGTACTGTAGCAAAACCGTCGTCTTCGTTCTGCCTAAAAATCACAAGCTGTCTTTCGTCTTCTACAAGTGACTATATTCATGCCTTTAACATGATTATTATTCAAAAGATAGGCAAGTTGGTGTAATGGTGTGTGACAGATAAGCAAAAAGGATAAGATACAAAAGATAACTCAATACAAAGTACTCCATCTTTATCAACGAAATAACGCAACCCATTGTTGATGAAACAGAATGATTGATTGGCATTTAAGTCGACAACAGTGGTTAAAGGAGCCCACAAAGCAAAGCAAAGCAAGTCAAATTTTCTCACCAGGTCCACACTGTCACTGTGATCTCATGTTATCTGGTGCAGGAGAAGAACTGAGCTGTGTGCTCGACACCATTTATACCATACCCGCTCAACACCCAAGTTTTTCTCCTGGCTTTGCCACACAATGTTGCTTTTTAATCAACAAATTATCCATTGCTGTTTCCAAATTATCTGTAGCTGCAGGTCTAAACGAGCCGAGCCGAGCCTTGTAGAGCTCGAGCTCGACGAGCCAAAAATCGAGCTCGGGCTCGGCTTGTTTGTAAATGAGCCGAGCCCTTAACGAGCTATTCCAACAAACGAGCCGAGCCCTTAACGAGCTGTTCCAAGGTAATTTACTTAACGAGCCTTCTTGAACGAGCCGAGCCTATATAAACGAGCTGAGCTTTACCGAGCTCGTTTACTAAACGAGCCTAGAACTCGAACTCGGTTCGATTACTAAACAAGCCGAACCGAGTTTTAACGAGCTGAACCACGAGCAGCTCGGTTAGTTTGCAACCCTATGCAAAGAGAACCTCAGTCCTCAACGGAGAAGCTTCCCTGCAACTTCCCATTTTGCTAAAAACAGATAGTGCCCTTTACAAGGACCAAATAAGTTTAATCGAAACTTTGTAAGTTGGAGACGACGCTCAGCCCGTGACCATCCATAAGGTCCCTATGCTAATTGCTATGCTTGTAGGAGGAATGGATGGCTCTCCGCTGATGGAAAGGATCTGCAAAAACAAATGAGGAGCTGGTCCCCATGCTTGCAGGAATGAATGAAGCTTCCGTTGGTTTCAAAAGTTTTTAGAATTTTGCAGCCATTTTGGTTTCTCACTTTGCTGGTAGTGGAAGCTGGTTTGTCCAAAACAAGAAAAGGCCTGTTTTCGAACAATTCTCTGAGGATTGTTTGCTTGATAGGAGTACTTAAAAAGAAGAAGCTTCCTCTGGTTTGTTACATGTAGTGAATATTGTGTTCAAAATCCACAGTGACATGCCATAAAAGCTTGAAAAACGAACATTTGAATGAAGAATTCCAGCGCTCATGGGGAAAATTACGGTTCTGTTGATATGCCAACTCTAGAACTAGATGGTAGACTTCAAACAAATGCCGTATGAGAAACAAAAGTTTTACGCACATAATTTTCTGAAACCTCGAGTTTCTCATAGTTGAACAATCTTATCAAACTGCCATCTCTCAACAGCAGTTCAGTTTCCCCGGAAAATATCAAAACATACACGAATTCAATTATTATTTTTTAAACTTCTGAACAAAATAAAAAAGTACGTCCATCAAAAAGAATAAAAAGAATCTCTTGCTTCAACATTTTTCCCCACAATCAGCGACCAAAACGTAGACGAAGGGCTCCTTATCTTCTTACTCCATTGTCAGAACTCAGAAGATTGCCCTGATGCATGGCAAATATTCAGTCAGTCTTTCTTTCTTTGCATACGCTGAGAAATGATTGAGCTAGTTATATGACTCATATCAACATAACCAGTTCAAAAAACGAAAAAAGTTATATATCGACATAAGAGTTATATACCATAATAGAAGAGAATATTTCAGTCTTTTCTAGGCGTTGGAAAAATTCGGTCATTGTCTCGCCAAAACGAAATAGACGGATATTATGGGAATCCTTCCAATTTAACAGTGGAGTATATATCACCAAAAAACCTGTTAGATTTGTGGATTCCTATCCCAACTGCAAAAACGACAATATGCGGGCTCAGTAAGGAAAAAGACGAGCTTGCATCTGAGCATAAATGGAAGGAAAAGAATGCAAGATGATAAAAATCGATCTGCCTTCAAAGAACCTCCATAAGGAATTAACAAATAAGATAACCATGAGTAATTCAATTGTTGCCTGCTTCACAAGGCCAGAGGTTATGGTTTACAAACAACACAAGGCATTTCTACTGCCTTCCAAGTAGGAGGCAACAAAAGCTTACAAAAAAGATCACAAATTCTTACAACAAAGCAACAAAACCCAACACCCAAACAAACCAATACCTAAATTCTCAGCAGTGTACAACCCAGAATAGTTCCATTGCATCTTGTCATAGGAGCCACTTGGCGCCAGATCGGTCTCTCAGTTCCAACCGTTAAAACGTTAACATCCGACAGTTTTGTGATGCCCGACCATCGCTCCGGCCCAATCACCCCTCCGATCACATAAATATCGTTTCCCAACGCAATCATCGCAAATCCAATTCTCCTCCTGAATTCCGATGCCGAAGCAACTACTTTCCTTGCTCCTCTTTCTTGCTTCAAAACAATTCCATGACTAATCACATGGAGTGATTCCCTTACAACAGCCATCGGACCCTGGCGCCAGCCATAGTCCTGGACAGTCCAACCTTGGTTCAAACCATCCAAAACCTGCACAGTTGACAAACCCTTGTGCAACACATGCACCTTACCCCTAATAACCACTCCCGAACACGAAGTGTTGTGAGTGTAGAGGAGATCGGGTAGTGGACCCCATACATCCTTCTCGGGATCATAAATTTCTGCTTTAGAGATTGATTTCCGGAAGCTAGTGAAACCGCCGGCCACAATGATCTTTCCATTTGAAACGCAACAAGCGAACATGGCACGGGGCACAAGCATGGGAGCCCGTGGGGTCCACAGACGGCTAACGGGGTCGTATGACCAGACCTCGTCAGTCGCAAAAATTCCATCGTGGTCCCCTGTTGACGGGTCGACAGCATCGCTGCCGCCGCCGAGCACAAAAAGCTTTCCGCTGGCGGAGACGACTCCAAAGTTGGCAAGTTGTCTGATTTTTGAAGGGAGAACTGGAAGAGTGATCCAATGGTCCCTAAGAGGGTCATAGAGCTGCCAAAGATTCTCAGGATCAAATGCACAAACACATAAGAAGTCCTCCGATGAATTGACCTCCTTTCGGGCTTTGAACAACTCAGGGCTGCGGATAGCAGCTTGCCAGGAATGGGATACAAGCTCTAACTTGGGGTGAAGGTAGAATGGAACTCGTGCAAGGCACCCAAGGGCAACTGCGTCAGGTAGACCTTCAATTAGACTAGGCATAGTGGTTACCGGTGGATCTGTTGAAACTGTGTCCTCCATCAAGATGTGGTAGCATTATCTGAAATACCAAAAGGAAGCACAACTACCATTAGTGCATTGAGATAGGGAGTATGAGCACAATGAAAATCGATCAAATGGGGACATAAATAACAATGAAGCATCCCTTCATTCCCTTATGGTTTTGGATAAATGAACACCTTATAAAAAAGCAAATCAAATTTCATGGTAATCAACCTCTTAGTAAACTTTTTTTCCTCCTTGAAGGCTTCATGCTAAAGGATTCAGAAGATGTCCTAGAAATGTCAAAGAAACAAATGGAAAATCTAAAAACAATTAATTGAGACAAGAAGGACAATCCAAACATGAGAAGGACAGATTCTCAAACATGTATCAGGGTTGCACAGAGCAGATGGCGCATTAGCTGACTAAATTTATTAGATTCGAGGTTTCATAATGGTTTCTTGCATCACTTTGTGGAACACCACATAGCTACTAATTAACAGGCCAACTTTCAATTGAAGCACAGATTAGCACTTTGCACAACCCCAATTTTATGGTAAATTAAATGGATGCTTCAGTGCTTCACGACGTGAAAGTAACAAATAATTCCTCCTTGCAAATGCAATAGCTACACACTTTGGGATATACATGTGATAAGATACCAACTCTCCCAAATGCTTAAGCTGTTAAAATATGGGCCCAACAATGTATATCAAGCTATTTAACACCCTCCCTCACGTGCAACCCCATCTCGCATGTGGAGATGCAAATTTTCGTAGATAGGGTGAAACAGAAAATGAAGGGGAGAAGCAGAATGCAAACGGGGGACAAATGCAAACAGAGTGATTTGAACCCAAGATCTCTCGCAACTAGAGCTCTGATACCATGTTAAGTTACCAACTCTCCCAAAAGCTTAAGCTATTAGGAAATAGGCCCAACAATGTATGTCAAGCTATCTAACAGTCATCTAGTATGATTGGATATTGAACAACATACATCCGAAATATCAGGACATGACGTAACTGATGAGTCAATGACTAATTGATCAAGAACTTAGAATAAATTCAAAGAGGTGCATCGTAATCTCGTGAGGGCTGTGTGTTTA
Organism: Gaultheria prostrata; assembly: GCA_036023075.1. Lineage (NCBI taxonomy): Eukaryota > Viridiplantae > Streptophyta > Magnoliopsida > Ericales > Ericaceae > Gaultheria > Gaultheria prostrata. The sequence continues at coordinate 6,518 of JAXBDA010000840.1, read as the reverse complement.
TTTTTCACAGTATATCTGTATGCATGCAACTACGCAAGTGAACTATATGATTCTCAGAAAACAAAATAAACGCATTTATAACAATTCTTGGATGACTACAACAAGAAGCATCTAGCATTTGCAACAACTGGACTGATTGAGGGGAAAGACCAAGCACCGGATGATCCACAAGCTTGGATATCATCCTCACAGCCATATTTTCATGATAAATATGCTACAATTGACAAGGCTATCCCTGTTATAAATAGAGTAGATCCGGAGCACCATATGATGATTTAGGTCTAATTCTGTTTAATGCATATCCCCTTTTAACCCAAATGCCAAAAAGATTGTGATATGGGTGAGTTGGAAGCAGGTGACCAAGAAGCTCCAAAGCCTCCCTCCAACCCTCGCATAAATCTCCAAGATCACATTTCTAATCCCTTAATCCCATGCCAATCGAAATCCTTCCCAGCGGACCTAGACCTCAGCTGCTGAGATTTTCTAATCCTGTACTTACACACTAACTAAATACTTATACCCCTCAAAGGCTCAAACTATCAAGATAGTTTAATTAAACATGAAAATTCATTGCTTTGGATTGATAAAAAGCAGTACTAGGACATCAAAATCACTCAAGGAGAATAGGACACCAAAAGTTGCAACAGTTTAATCACGATCCACACTTGGCCTAATTACTAAATCGAAACAACCCATGCTATGAAATAATCTCAATGTATGGCAAAATCAAGAAGACGAGAATCAGAAAATTAAAACGCCATACAAAAGCATAAACCTATTGCCGTGTCAAATCCATTGTACATAACAACTAGAAACGAAACATCCAAAATGAAGGAGAACCAAGAAATACACACCCAATTGACATTGAAACCCTAACATCCAACCCCACAAACCAGCACTGTAAAAGAAATCGCACCTACATCATAAATTCAACGGTTTCGGGAAAAACCCACCATGAATTCAAGACAATGGAAATTGGGTTCCGAGTAATTTTCATTAATCGTAACTTTAAGTCGGTCAAATTGCAAATACAGCGTTGTACGAGGAGAGAAGATGTTAACCTTAAAAGCCCAGTCCAATGAAGATGACAAGATTTGCGACCAGTCGTGAAAGATTCTTGGAGATAGAGGTGAAAGGAAAAAGCAGCAGCTGTATTGGGTAAGAAACTTATAAGGCCCCTTCTCTCTCTTTCGTTCTCCCTGTTTTTGTGCAAATCTGTACTTTGAGAAAGTAATGCGAATGCTTCACAGCATGCGTTTACCCTAGAGTTGGAATTAGGCATGAGGGATATTCTTTCGTGCAAATACCATTTTGGCATTTTCCATTTTTTTTCCCCTTCTTCTTCACCTCCTTACTTTAATTCATTTTAATTTTCTTTTCCTTTTTTGGTCAATTGGGATTGGACATAGATTTATCTTCTAAAAATCTGATAGATCTTTCTGAACTGTATTGGAAATTTTTCCAAAAAAGGTGTAATGTAAAAATGGGCTTTTCTACCAGATTGATTAAAATAGAAGGCTTTGTTGGGGAGTGCAATTTTATTAACCCTCCTTAAAAGAGGGTCAACAAAACTGTTAATCCTATTGGTTGAAATGTACGAGTCCCACCATAAAGTGATATCATGCTTACCACAATATGATTTCTGCAATGCGTTTTTTGATAAACATGACATCACAAAGTGGTGGAACTCATACCAATTCAACCAATAGGCGGGAGAGTTTTGTTGACCCTCCTCAAAAGGGGCCAACAAAATTGCACTCGAAAATCCGGTTGTGCTCATCTATTATTAGAAACGACCGTGCTTCTTCTTCTTCTTCTTTTTTTTAATTATTTGCAATGACTGTATTTACCCGATTCTTTTAATTTGTCGGTGAATGCATACGTATCAGAAATTAATCACCGTGAGTATTTCAACTAGTCATGATTTTAGAGTTCCTCATTTAAAAAAAAATCCAAAAAAACGAATGAATTATATCGAATCTTAGGTGCCGTATGTTTCAAGTAGTCATGATTTTATTATTTTTGTTGTACATTATACTAGAAGATTCCGTTTTTAGGTTTTGTATGTTTAGGCAAGTTTCTTTTATTTTCTGGTAATCTAAATATACTTTTCTTAAATTATAGATTATTTCCATTTTGCATCAAGCTCACTGTGCAAATTATGAATTATCTAGAATTAATGTGTGGGACCCACCTAGATCATGTCGAGACAATCCTAATAATTATAACCTCAATGTGCAAACCGTTATTAAAAATATTATTTTGATTTGTTGATCCTACGCTCATTTTTTATTCACGCTCGTCTTAAGGAAAGAAAAATGAATTCAGACTCCAAAATCATACACAAAAATCAATTTTTCTAAAAATTCGGCAGGTGTCCACTGGAACACAGGGTCACTAATTAGGATGGGATATTCCTTTGTTGGGTCCAAACTTACCTAACACAGACATTTATCATGATTATGTTTACTCTAATACGTAATAAGAAGTTTAATAATATACGTTGCTAATAATTGGGTTGGGTGTGAAACCAAATTCAATTGAAGGGCCAAGTTTGCATTCAGATTGACCCTCGGGCCTCGATAATGCATCATTTAAGACACGGGAATCATGTGCCGAGCCCTCCCAACCGGCAAGGACATATGCAAACTTGAGATCAAAAGTGACAACCGCTAAAACATTTTGCGATGTCATTCCCTTTCGCCCACGAAACCTCCCTTGATGTTCAATGGGAACTGATGCCCGAATATGTGTCCCATCTATAGCTCCCACACAATCCTATATATTCCATGGCAATCACACGTAAGTTAACTTGATTTCATAATGTAAAATTCAATTATGAATTTCCGTTATTTCTTATCTCTGAGGGAGTGGAACCACTTGGAAGTCTAACGAGTTCTGGATATAACTTCAAAATCGCACTCAAAACAATCAAAAAGTATCGGTATATGGTTTCAGTCGACCGATGAAAGCGTGAACCAATAACCCGGAATCTCACATTGTGTCCAACTATATGTAAGAAAATCATCACTTGCTCTCTCACTGTCATGTGTATCGTGGGTTGTACAAGTCCTCTTTGAGTGAGAGCATCGCATAGCTTCGCAAATGCCATAGGACTCATTCGTATCTGACCTATACAATGCTTAGTACTAGCATACAAAATGCTATTTATATAGCTCTCCCTCGCTTGGTCTCTATTGACATGAGGCGCCCTAGGGATATCAGGGATACGGGTCCTGTTCCTATGTCTTAAAATGTCGAGGACGGAAACACCAGCAGCTATTACTGAAGTGGCGGCTCCGATTACTGCAACTTCAGTTATATTCGCATCATTTTGATCATTATCCATCTACATAAAGATTATAATTAGAGGAATACAAACGATTAGAATTACAGGTCACATGCAACAGTGACAGTGCAAACTGCGGGAATGGGGCAACAGATCCCATAATTCAATTTATACTTCACAGACGCACAATATTTCTTTTGAGTTGGACCATGAAAGCATATAACACAACTAAGGCACACGGCTACACATATGTACACAACTAAGGCTAGAATGCATCATCTTATTAAGCCAGATGTACAGGGGTATGAAGAGGGATTTGGGTGTATCAAAATCCTTGAGAAATCTACCGATCGAACTTTTGTATATACAGTAATAAAGAAGAGATACAACCTATTTCTCAAGCATATACAGACCAAACTTTTGTATACAGATCACACTTTTGTATCAAAAACAAAAACAAGGTTTCACGAAGAGTGATCGGAAGAACAGACACACATACATGCATATATTTGTTTTGTATATACAGGAAAATAACATAAAATCAAAAAAAATCTAATAAACAACAGACCTGAGATAGTAGTCGCGGTAGATGAAGCAATCGGAGGAAGTCGTGGTAGAGAAAGTCGGCGATCGGTCGTCGGCGATTGGTGCAGTAGAGTCGTCGGCGATTGGTGCGGCAGAGAATCTCAGAGATCGAGAGACTCTCTCGCTCTCTCTCTCTCTTTTAACAGTCTCTCTCTCTCTCTCTCTCTCGTTTTTTTGGATCTGGTACTGGAGAGTGGAGAAGACGAGAACATGATAGAGGTGATTTTGGGCCTTTGGCAAATGTCGGGCCATCGGGCTTCAAAAAACAAAAATAACTTACGGGCTTCGAAAGGAAAAAACATTTTCATCCCATTTGGGTAAAATGTTTTACTTTGAAAAATGTTTTACTATATTTTTTGATAACCAAACAACGGAAAATAGGAAAATATTTTACCGGAAATCATTTTACGTCCAAACAAACAGAGCCTTAGATTCTAACCAAAGTAGTTTTGGGGGAAAAATGCATAAATAAGAAACACAACAATTTATGTGATGCTTGAAAAAACGGGATGTGCTCATCTATTATTAGAAACGACCGTGCTTCTTCTTCTTCTTTTTTTAATTATTTGAAATGACTGTATTTACCTGATTCTTTAAATTTTGTCGGTGAATGCGTACGTATCAAAAATTAATCACCGCGAGTATTTCAACTAGTCATGATTTTAGAGTTCCTCATTTCAAAAAAAATCCAAAAAAACGAATGAATTATATCGAATATTAGGTGCCGTATGTTTCAAGTAGTCATGATTTTATTATTTTTGTTATACATTATACTAGAAGATTCTGTTTTTAGGTTTTGTAACTACAAGAAAATGAAGATCTAATAACGGTTTTTTTAGTAACAGTTGGATAAACTGTTGGTAGAAATTGGTTATAGTAACAGTTTTAGAACTGTTACTAGAAACAGGACTTTAGTGACGGTTTTTATAGAACCGTTAGTATATTAATGTACTCTAGTAACGGTTCAAAACCAACTGTTACTGAATCCCCTCCTCTAGTAACGGTTTAAAATCAACCGTTACTAAATGCCCTCCTCTAGTAACGGCTCCAAACCAACCATTACTAAATATCCTTCAACCGTTACTAAATACCATCTTCTTTTGGCCATTAAATATGTATGCTAATGATACTACTATATTATAAAGACCAATTTAATAATATCATCGATTATATTACATAATTATTAGAAGCTATAACACTCAAAATTTTACATGAAATGTTTAATCAACAAACACAATGAAATCAGTGATCTAGATCGCCATGATTGTGTCGCGATCACATGACTACTATACATTCAATTATGGCACAAGATTTACTTTACTATCAATTGCATCCCGATGAAAAGGTTTTATAAATTTGATCGAGCCAAAAATTTACATGAAAGACTTAATCAGCTAGCACCACAAAATCAACAATCTTGATCGTCATGATTATGTAGCGGTTTTGTGGATACTGTACATTCAACTATTGCACAAGACTTAGTTACAATCAATCATGTCTCGATGAAGGGGCTCTGTAAATCCGATCGAGCAAAAACTTTACATGAACGATTTAATCAACAAGCACAATGAAACCAACGATCTTGATTGTCATGATTGTGTCACGGTTGTGTGGCTACTATACATCCACCTATTGCACAAGACTTAGTTTGCTATCGAGCAAGTTGAACGTGTATAGATTCTAAAAGTCGTTGCTGAGTCTATTTTTACAATGATCGATCAAACTGTTAGAATTTCACATTTTTGTTATTCCATCGTTGTCACCAAAATTGGAAATCATCGGTTATTGACAACCATATGACCGGACCGGAAGACATTAAAACTTCCAAACGCATTAAAGTCTTATAGACACTACAAGAAATATGGTTTTTTATACTTTATTTGATGAATCGAACCATCCATTACTCTTAGAATAGTTGTCCGAGTTGCTCCGCGAGAAATCATCTTAATTCAATGTGCATAAGTGGTTGATTCAAAACACCCTCGGATTGGTAATGAAAAGGGGGTGTTTTGTATCAACCACTTATGCACATCGGATTGAGCTGATTTCTCGTGAAACCAGTTAAAAAATTATTCTAAGAGTAATGAACGGTTTGGATCATCTGTGTGGGACCCACATGTGGGTTCTCGAACAGTGAATTTGATATTTTCATCTTAGCCCTCACTTCAGATCCGTTGTTTGGTGTCCATGTTAATTAACACCTCATTTGTGTGTCCTGAGCGTTAAATAAATAGACTGTAATAAAAATCAGCTCAATCGAATATCGAAAACCGGTAGGAGTGTTTTTCAAGTTTGATAGCCTCGTGGGGGAGTATTTTAAAAAAAAATAAACTCATATTATATAATCTTTCAATTTTTATTCTCCAAAAAATAAATTTTCATTATATAATTTCTCTAATTTTTTCATCAAAATTAAATTCACCTTATATTACATATTCCCACTAAATTAGATACTCCTACATGCCGCTTCCCCCAAAACCTGTGTAGAATTGGACTGGAGATGAAAAAATCAAATTGAAATCAGATTGAATCACCGCTTCCCCCAAAACCTTTGGCGCGCGAGAGACGATGGATTTCCCCCCAAATTTTTCGGCGGCTGACAAAACAAAATTCCCTTCCCTCATTCTCCAGTTCGATCTCTCAC
>JAXBDA010000839.1:0-69282 GCA_036023075.1 Gaultheria prostrata | reverse complement strand
TATGGCCGAGGCTGTGACGATCCGAGCCCTCGGCGTCGCCTCGGCGAGGCTGCCAGGCGTTCCCCTGCGCGCTGCCCTCTACCGAGGACGGGCTGGATGCCACCCCTCTCTCAACTGTGCCCCAATCTCGGGCTAAGTCCACGGTATCACGTATTCGACGATGGTGAACCCAGCAGTGGGTAGGGGGCCAGACGGATCATGGTGAAGCCAGCCGCTACATAATCCAATATCTAACTACGAGGATTAGGTACTTTTCATGATGAAGAGAGAGATTATTAATGATCAAATCCGAAAATGACATTCCCCCGATTGCAACTTGGCAACCTGTTTTTTGGACGGCACTTGGAAAGTAAATGCAACCCATTTTAAAAACATACCCACTGAGGAAAATGGAAAAGCAATTCAACAACTTTCTTTGTTAGATTGTGGGCATTGCATGTGCTCGATCACTTTGAGGTTGTTCACAAGAAAACTCATTTTTAATAACTTTTATGGGAAGCTATTGACATCGATCAGTCAATTATTAGCATCTCTGAATTTCTGATCACTTTAGTTTAAGCTATGTTTATGAAAGGGGTAAGCGCGGTGGTCAAGGATAATGACTTGTCTCCTACGTCTCGAGTTTGAAACCTCGTCGGTGATAAGTGGGGGCCAGTCATGCAGGACTTTATTCCAACTTGAATCGGTAGCCCGTTAGTCAGATAGACGGATTAGTCCATTTGGTCGAGGTGTGACTTGATTCCAATTTTTTATCAAAAGGATTAGATCAAGATCGGATCAGTCTAACTCGAATCTAGCCCGGTACAGAATTCAAGTCATCTCATCCGAGTCATCCGACCCAATTTTCAATTAAATGCAGCAGTTAATGAATTTCGCCAAATAGTATACTGAAAGGCACTTGTTACCAAGCCTGAAATCCTAGTTACTTTCTGTCAAAAAATAAAATGAATAAGTGCTCTTAGACCCTCCTTGGTTTGCCGGATTGACATGTTCCGAAGTACCATGTTTATTGAAATGTGAATCCAGCTTCAGTAAAAGATTACATCTGGAAGTGCATGTAGATATGGTACTCCATTACCTCCCCTAAAGAGTATTGCTACATCACATTATATCACTATTTGTAAGGGACCCCCGCCCCACTTATATCAAGACTGAAGCTCACTACGTGTGGGTGGGGTTAGGAGTACATCTAACCCCAATAAGGAACTATAGGGAGTCGAACTTGATTTTGTCCAACAAACTTCAAGGTTCCAATTAACCACTGAACGTCTGAACCAATTCCTCGTCGGTGAAAGTTGTGGTATTATAATATTGTCTTGGAAGATTAGAATTTGGGGAGGAGGTTGAAAAGTTCAAAAAAGAAGATTAGAAAAAAAAACTTCTTAATGAGTTTGGGATTAAGAGGTCAAGTTAAGAAATAATGGTTTTTGAACTTTATTGAGGGCGTAATGGTTTATTTTAGCATTTCCTTGGGTTTCCACATTGTTTTTGTTTGTGCGTAACATTAGGTTCTCTGCTGCATCGAAGACTTCGATAATTTATTGTGCATGCATCTGTGAGTATAATAGAGAACCAGGCCAAAGCGCAATTCAGTTTGAAATATCTCTCACATCCCGTGGATGTTGACATTTATATGATTTAACTGAACCTCTTAAGGCCATACCTTTACAAATGCAACAAGCAGTAAAATCGAGATCCATTTCTCCCCTCCCACCTCCCAACAAAACATTCACCATAGCCCATTTAAATCTCAAAGCAGACATCTTCACACATAAGAAATTATTTTTCCTTAAATTGGCTTTAACTGTTGTTATGTTTTGCCTTTGACTTAAAATGGCCCTGTTTGTTAAACATTATAATGTGCTTTGCACAAGGTTTTTCAACGTTGGATATGTCCTCTTTTTGGTTTACTGATGAGTTTTTTTCTTCTCAGTAGGCTTACTGCGATGATGGACCACTTAAAGATGGTCTTGGATTGCTTCTTTGCAATATGGTTTGTTGTTGGCAATGTATGGATCTTTGGAGAGCATTCATCATCTTCTGATGCTCCCAATATGTACTGGTACATGTTATATACCTTCACAATATTGTCCTTGCTCTCTCCTTTTGCTTTCCTGACATATTAATTGATTTCTTTGCAGGTCATGCATAGTGTTTCATACGATCAGCTTCATTGGGTATGCCATGCCATTCATTTTATGCTCAATGTCAATGATTTGCTGCTGCTTACCCTGTATTGTTTCCATCCTTGGTGTCCGCGATTATTCTGTTCGAATGAGAGGGACTTCTGAACAATCTATTACTGTTTTGCAAGCGCATAAACTCAAGTCAAAGGGAAAAGAGACCCACCGCAGCCGAGACAGTGGTTCAGGAGTCGATGATGGTGGGCTTGTGGCAGCCGGTAGAGAAAAAGAACTCATAATCTCAGGAGAAGATCCTGTAAGTTCTTGAGTGCTTATTCATATGTGTATTTTCTGTCAGTTCAAGAATCGTAAAGAAAGTAACTTGCCTGGTTTTATGAAGTTTCGAAAATCTGTGATCAAAACATAGGCTTCCTTTCTTGTGCAATACATACGCCACATAAGGTTTATCCTGGAGTTTTCTCATCCACTGGGTTGGAATTCAGACGGTAGTTTATGTATCTCTTGTTGCATTAAACTTCACTTAGTTCACTAGTTCATGTGCTAGTGAAAGTGTTGAGGTCCTCCCGCTGCATTAGGCAACCTGCTTTGTTTCCATCTATATACATGGACCCTTCTAAAAGAATGCAAGTTCTCCTATAGGACTCTGCAAACTTGGGATGGAGTGGATATATGTTTAATACCCCTACTCAATTACGTACTTGGATACTATTAATGTACAGGATATGGGACAAAAAAGAAGCTCATGTCAGCTAGAAAAGAAACAGTTTCAATCTTTTGTGGATGGAAAATACACGTTTCTACATAATTCCACTTCATTTAAGTGCGTTTTCTATACAAGTTTTAACATATCATTAGATATTGTTGTAAAACATACAATTCAGTCAAGTGTTGAGGACATGTCTGCGTCCCATGTCTGACTTCTGTACTCATTTCCCAATATCCTAGAATTTAAGTTTAGGACAGTCTGACCAGTTGATAGGTCCTGCATCCTACGTCTGACTTTTAGATTCGTGTCCCCATATGCTTGGATTTGAGTTTTGGACGGTTTGACACTTGGATAGGCATCCGTACCCAAGTTTATGTAACCTGTTTGCCATCTCTACTTTGTTTGTATTTTGTAACATTTTTGCAGTTGTCTTGTTTTCACCAATGCTAAGTATGCTTTGAAACTTTCAGGTGCGTTGCATTAGTTTGGTAAGATACGCAGATAACGATGAGTTGAAAGACTTGCCTTGCTATCATTTCTTTCATACAAAGTGCTTAGATAAATGGCTGAAGATAAACGCATCCTGTCCTCTCTTTAAATTTGAGATAGGTGACAGCTAGGGAATTCATGATCTACAGCCGATTCCAGCCAGCAAGTGTGAAGTACCAAAGTGTTCAAGTTACAGCGTACAAGTGTGATCAGTTTTAATTGTATACTCTCTCTTGGATTCTTGCCCAAGTTTCTGCACCACTGAATCAGCATTGCATGGTTGAGCAAAATCGGAAGTCTTAGTCATGCTTATGTAATAGAAATTTCTCGTGTTTGCAGATCAAATATTGATATAGAACACTGTAAATAAATATTGGCTACGGTTGTCTGGAATTGATTAATGAATGAAGGCTTGAACAGGGATTGATCCTCCTTGTTCCTTTTTGGTTATTCACGCTTGAACAACTGTTTATCAAGAATGACAAAACTTCTCAAAGTTGCATTATTTTGAGTGATAGGGACATGAATGGGCTCCTCTGTAAGTAAGGAATGCCGAATGGAATGATTTTGAATATCGATTCATTAGTAAAAAAAACCTTCTCCTATAGGGAGATTATTAAGTAAATTTAGTCATTAATTGTAGGATTTACATATTAGGATTATTGTTTTATTTTTATCTGGTATCTTTTGGCGGAACCTACGTAAGGGGACTGTCTGTACAGAAGTTGTCTGAGAAATACTGAACGAATATTCATTACTGTTCTTTACTACTATTGGTGTGGATGTTATTGCTTTCCCCAATATGCTGATTTTTAAGACTGCTTACATGTGGATTCCTAATGTTTCATCCTCTTTATTAACATTCATCCACTGAATCAATGGCAAAGATCTAGTGGGCACTTATTTGTACAGCTATCTGTTGTGCACCATCCGGGCCGTCTGTTGTTCGGATGGACGGCATAGATTTCACCTCGGCACCTTTACATCCGAACCGTTCGTTGTCGTGTGTGCATCATGAAAACTGGGCCATTCATCCGAGCAACGGACGGCCCGAATGGTGCACAGCACCTGCTGTGCATGGGGCTGCACAGCAGGAACCCCAAATCCTTTGCATTTGGGAGTGAAAAACTTCCTTATGACTTATCTGCATCTGATTAATGTGTAAAGTTGTGCTTTGCGTGTTTGCTTTGCATTCTCTTACATTCACCCATTTTCATCCTTAAAAGCAGTGTTTTTTTGCAGTGGCAATATTCTTTGATTCGGCATTGTTTGGAGTCTGGACCACTGCTTTTTTGTTTTTTTTTTTCAAGAGTGCATTCAAATTTTTAATTTCTACCTTCTAGTGTTTAGACTGTCATATTTCATTGAAGATTGTTTTCAGGCTATTATTAATCTTTCTTGCCAACTTTTATAGGTACGTTTCTTGCTTTGATTGTCAGGTCTAACAGCATCTAAGCTTATTGCTTCTGATTTATTCCAAGAAATATGCTATGTAACTTGTTAAACAATATCATATAACCGATAAAAATCAACACAAGACAGGCAATCTTGCTCTTATTTTGTTACTGGGAAAATGTAAGGGGAACAAGTTGGTAAACGCCAGAAACTAACTACTAAAATCTCCGCAGCCTTTTAAATCATTCATATGCTGAAGACCTTTTGGCAGCTCAAACGAGTGTCAATGCTACAGATGCCAAAGCGATCATCCCCAACAGTCTTCCGGTCGATTTTCCCACACCACTGCTACTTGGAGTTGCTTTTGAGTCCAATCTTGAACCAGTCCCACTGGAAGATGAAGAAGATGATGTACCCGATGAAGTTGAAGCAGAAGTCGGTTGTGAATTTGTTGTCGAACTCGTGCTTGAATCTGCACCTGTTTTGAATATCTTCGCATCTGCTGAATCTGGTGGGAGATTGAGCAAAGCTACAGAGAGATTAAACAACAATTAGATTTCTGAATTGAGGGAAAACCAGGTATGCCATTTGGGTTTCATTGGGGTAATGAATAATGATAATCCCATGCATAGCAGTGACTCATGTTGTGCATGGGATTTGGCTTGACCTATCTTACAAGTTGTATTTTTAGTTTATTTTTGCAAACTTTTAACTAGGTCTAAGTGTTTAGTTTTAGTAGGTGCTTATTATCTTAGTTCTTTGTACTTTTATAGTTTTATTAATAAAGGGCTTAGATTTACACATGTAAACATGTTTAAGTGAACTTTTTGGTTTAACAGGTGCCTAATCCTATGCTAAATCTTTTCACTGTCTTACACCACGTTTTACAGAACTTCCTCGAATCACGATTAAAAGGTACTTAAGGAAAAGAAAGGCACAAATTGACTCTCGGTACCATGTGCATTCACCTGATCAAAAAGTCAAAAGGGTCCACTCCACCTCTCCCTAGTCAGGAATTGCCTAGGTGATTTGGTGTGTGGAATTACCCTCTTGCCGTCATCCAAAAAAAAAAAAAAAAGTCAAAAGGTCAGAAAGTCACTCTGGTTTCTGGAATAATAACTAGGAGAGGTTTGAGAAATTACTTGGGCAATCGGAGACTTTAGCGTCAATGTTGCATGCAGAGGGCATTTGAAGTGCTAAAGTAGTGTTGACAGGGAGGCCCATGGAGGGGTCAGTGCTCTCCTTGATTAGAACACACAGGCATTTGGGCTTCACACTCTTCACTTTCTGGGTGTCCTCACAACACTGTGGCGTCGGCTTCTTGGCGGTGCCACTCACGAATGGAATGCAAGCCGCCAAGTTGGCCAACTGGTCTGCGCAGTCCTTCTCGTCTTGCTCGATTGTTGCTGCAGCCACCACCACCATCAATGCCAAAATGGGCAACATTTTCAGCTTCTTGCTCCTCTCCATTTGTCTTCCTAGAGTAATGTATCAAATTTGAAAGTATATGTGCCTTAAGAGGGGCCTTTCTCTCCCTTGTTGGTGTTGCTATATGTTTTTTGTTTTTGAGAGGATGCTTGTAGGGGTTTATATAGAGAGTTAGGCAAAGGTAGTTATTTATTACCTTCCCAATCTCATATAGAGTGTGTGTTGTCCACTAACCTGCTTAGCCTAGTGAAGTAATGTGATCAAGAAACCCTCACAGCATTTGAAATCTAAGTCCAAAACAAGGGCATGTGATTGGTCTTTTTTACTTTTCTTTTTTCCTAAACATTAAAACTTATAAGAATGTTTAGGAAAATGCCCAGATATAAGGAACTGGACATGATGCATAATATGCCATCGTTTTGCGGTTATTACTAGTTTGATCATATAGTCTAGTTTAGGATTCTGTGTAGAACTTTAAGAACCTAGTATTATCGGGAGGTACGTAATCCTAGGTTGTCATATACTTGCAATAAGCTTGTTTTGACTGGATATGAGAAGTTTAGCAGGTGTTTTTACGCTTGGTTTGAAACCTTAATATTCAAGACTGTGCAGACTTGGCTTATTAGTCATTCCAGTGATCTCAAAGGAGCTTAATTGAGCAAATCCCAGCAGCTTGGTTTTTTATGCAGTATTAGGCTTCTCAAATCCATTTTCAAACTTGATTTGCTTACAGAACAACCCACTGTTAAAGTAAGCTTTTAACAAGCCAAACTCAAATCGAGCGCTTGGTTGATATTTTCTGTCACTTGCTAGCTCAAGTGGGAATTTTAAGGACCTAGTATTATCGGGAGGTACATAATCCTAGATTGTCGTACACGTATTTGACTGGATACGAGAAGGTTTTTTTTTTTCCTTTTGATTGGCTACTGGATACGAGAAGTTCAGCAGGTGTTTTTAAGCTCGGTTTGTTTTAATTGAGCAAATCCCAGCACCTTGGATTTTTTATGCAGTATTAGACTTCTTAAATCCATTTCGAGCTGAGCTCGGAAAACTAATGAGGTTCAAGATATATTCAAACTTGATTTGCTTACAGAACAGACCACCGTTAAAGTAGCTTTTAAAATTAACGAGCCAAACACAAATCGAGCGCCTGGTTGAAATTCTCTGTCACTTGCTAAACTCAATTGGGTGTTGAGGATTGATTCAACAAGGATGGATTCTTGCCTATACATTGGACATTGAAGGAATGGCATTGAATGCAGTATGGAGGAGAAGATAATGGATGTGATTCTGCATTCACTAGAAAGATAACATGCTTTGAGAAATGTAATTTCCACCTTCCAATGGCATCCTGAATTCAATTCCTTTCAGGTTTTGCTTCCCCAATACATCAATCCTTTCCCATCAATATTCTTGTTGTTTTTCTGTAGCCTGGATTGTTTCATGAAATAAGAAGGATGAAACGTGTGCCCAATAGACACACGCTAAGGTTAAAAAAGTGTATTGAAATGTGTGAAAAAGACATAGGAAGACCAGGCTCAGGAAAGCGGACGGGAACGACGGAAGCACGCATGCAAGAAGGAAGTTTGAGCTTGATGGAATATGTGAAAGTGTATTGAAAAATATAAAAGGTATATTGGAATGTGTTTTGTTTGTTAGTTTGTGTGCTCATTGGGCACACGTTAGCAAGACCCTTTCTTATTTTATTGTGCTTTGAGCATTCTAGTGTTTGTAATTTCAATCACTAAATGAGAATTTTATACTGTATTCATTAAATAAATGGAGTGTGAAAAGTAAGGAGTATTACTCTAGAAATCAGCATCTTTAGGTTTCTTGATTTTCCTAATTGAAGGCTGATAGCATAATTACTACTTTTGCTTAAAAATTACAAGACGAGTGATATTTAAGTGATGATTCCAAATTGTTGTTATCATAAATAATAATCGGAGATTTTATCTGTTCGAGTGTATTTTATCTCAGTTTTCTATATTGATTTATCATTTATTTTTTGACTCGTAAATATCAAGGACAGTCCTGAGAATGAGCACTTGAGCCCTGAATTTTCAAGGGGTGTGTGCGCGCGCGCATGTGCGTGTATGGTGTAGTTTAACGGTCAATTTTCGAATGATCTTAGATTTCCAAAATATTCTACACTATTTTCTTACTTTCAACACAGCTACAACAGTTGTGATTGCTATAGTTAAGAGGACATTTTCTACTAGTGAGTTTTGTGAAGAATCACTGACCCAAAGGAGTTTGGCCGAGTGAGCACGAGTATTTTTCTTCAAAAAATTGCATATTCAAATCTCAAGTAGGCCAAACATTCAAAACCTTGGAGCCTCTCGAGGTTTGTCCAACCGAATACCATATTTTTATCAATTTTAACCTTCACTCATAATTGTCAAGGACTTGGCTTCACTGCAATTCAACCCCATTTCAAAAGTAAAAAAATAAAATCTCCACTACTGGCCGGGCCATCTCTAGATATGATGCCATCAAAGTTCCAAAGCAGTCTACCGAACTAGCAATTGGAAAAACTCTACTTACACACAAAATGCACACACACGCTCACTCACATGAGCGCCCGGACACACTAGGCTCCACGCACCATGTGTGTTTAAGTAATAAAACTCGGTAGAAGTGTTCGAGCAACTTGTGTGTGTATAGTAAAAAAAACTATTGAAATTTGGTCTTTGTTCATTGGATTAGAACTACCCAATTAAGGGAAGGGACCCGGGCACCTGGAGGGCAGCTCCAGGGCCGTTGATTTCGACAATGGATGGCTCGGGGCCATCCTACACGGGCTCCCTCCTCCTTAAAGGGAAAACAGATGTAGCCTACACTAAACCAATCCATGCAGGAAAATCTAATGCTTGTCTCTGTAAAAAAATTCAAATATTATGGAGAACAAAATGGATAGTGAGAAATCTGAGATTTCAAATAATTCTTTTCACTTCAACACTTCAGTTTTCAGTTCACAAACAATCCTAACTGTACGTCTATGCAAGAAATCTACAGAGAGTTATGGTACCATAAAATTGCCGAAAGGAACAACCGCAGTCATATGAAAAGAAGCAAAAACTCGCATTGCTGAGCAAACCTCAATAAAATGGTGCAAAACAAATCGTTGCAAAACATCTAGTCAATGTTTTAAGGAAACATGTGAATTCAAGACGATGCAATGGGTGTGGAGTTGTTTACTGCTGTTCCCACGTGCTGAATAACAAACCCAAAGATCTTCCTCTTCAGCTGCTCAATCTTCCCAATCAGAAGGTCATCCTGTTTTGACACCACACGATCCAGCCAGTCGTTGACTCGCTTCAGTTGTGATAGTACCGCAGCAATCGGGCCACCATCAGAAGAACCCTTCCCAAAAACTTGAAAACCAGCGTCCAAAGAATCCTCGACAAACCGTATGAACCACATTTGCATCTCCAGTTGCAAATTCACCCCAAGTTCCACAGTTTCATTCATTCCAAGACCCCTTGTCCACCGTGTGCTAGAAGTATCTATATGGAGTGAGGAAGAAGAGATTGTATTGGGTTTGGAAGGTGCATTGAGAGACTGTCGTTTTGACGAAGGTTTAGGTGGTTTTGGTGGAGAATCAGTTTTTTGGTTGGTTAGGAGCGAGACAATTTCAAGATCTGTGGCTAGAGCAGCTTCTACCCAAGAAATGGATTTTGAAGACTGTGTTGGAATATTGTCATTAGGAGCGATGGAACTGCGGTTGGTTACAATTGATTCGGCAGTTGCAGTTGATATCATGACTTTCTCATACATCGACATGAAGCAGTCGATAGTGGGTAGAGGATTTTCTGCCTTGGACGTAGAACAAAGATCCGAAAACATGCTGAAATAGTACGCATAAAGAATAATTATCACATAAGAATCTAAGAAATTAGAAATACGACCCCATCAGACAGCAAAAATGAATCAAATTTTACGTGCGAGCCACCAAATGGTGATGATATATTTACTTTTAGTGAAGAATTATGCAAATTTAACATTTCATAGAAAATTAACATATCAACAGCATTTTAACACCAACTAGCTGCAAAAGAGATTTCTAGTCATGTGCATTTTTTTTATATACAAGTAGAAAGTGCTAGAAACCCAAGAACAGGAGCCAAAAAGTAGGTCTGTCCTCCAACCTAGAAAATTAACATATCAACAGCATTTTAACACCAACTAGCTGCAAAAAAATGCACATGACTAAAAAATGAATTAACCTAGAAAATTAACATATCAACAGCATTTTAATACCAACTAGCTGCAAAAGAGATTTCTAGTCATGTGCATTTTTTTTTCCCATATACAAGTAGAAAGTGCTAGAAACCCAAGAACAGGAGCCAAAAAGTAGGTCTGTCCTCCAACCTCCCATATTCGTATAAAATTTTGAGCTCTCTCATCAGACATGGTCATCAAAATATCCGTCAAAATATATGCCACATTGCATTAATTACCCAAAATAAATGCCACATTGCAAAAATTACCTAATACTTGTTACACCCATTTTCAATCAGTGTTTGCACCTGCGTGGGAGAGGGAAGATGATTACCTCAAGCTCCGCAAGATAGACTCAGTGGCAATGGCCTCTTCCAAAGCTTCAGCTGCAGCTGTAGAAGCAATAGCCCTCCTCAGCATAGCTTCCTGAATTGAGGTATCATGACACGAAGGGATGATTAAACAAGGGTAGTGTGTTCAGTTTTCTAGAACTATTTTGGGAATGATTAAACTACAGGTGGTAGTGTTTAGTTTGCTGGAACGATTTTGGGAAGGATGTGTGATGGTCATTCCTAGGCATCCTAATGGAATGGTCATTCAACTAAAGTGGTTAACAATCATGCCTGCTATTTAGAATGTACCCCCTCCGTCCCATTTTGATAGTCTCCTATTTCATTTTGGGACATTCCAAAGTACATGTCCACTTTCCAAAATCATCCATAAAAACTTGGTAAAATCCCGTTATTATCCTAAAAAGTGTTGTGATCAATATATTCCCTCAAAAAGTAAAGGGCATAATTTGGAAAGTTGAATACTTTTTGATGCAATCATTATGCTCCATTAAAAAGTTGGAATTCCCAAATGGGACTATCAAATTGGGTCGGAGGGAGTATGTTGTATCGTTGTTTAGTGACAAAATGTTGGAATGAGTATGTTGAACCAAAAAAGGCTTGTTGGTGATGTTGCTAACTTTCTAAGCTTCCCAAGTCATGATTTTTATTGAAAGGCCGAATAAGAGCCAACGTGAGACAGTTTGAAGTTCTACTTCAGTGCCAGTAACATAGAAACAAAAATCGCCGTGCTTACCTTCCCGAGCTTTGCAAGGTTCACAGAGACTGCATCCAGCGGAATACTGCCATCAGTCCATTTCTTTTCGTGAATAGGGATTATTGAACTTGTGCTGATTGGCTTCTCAGCTTCCATCAAGCCAAATTTTGCCGCTTTCCCACTGATTTCAGAATCTTCTTTATTGGGATTTTGGTTACTCACATCACTTAGACGCCTAGAAATAGCAGCCTGGGAAATTGAATGTAAAAGGCAAACAAATGGACATTATAACGTACATCATCTGACAATAATTGTGTGAAGGCGAACAAAAGAAAAATGAAACGAACAAAAGAAAGCAGATGGCTAATAGCAGTATTCACAAGTAAAGCCTAAATAGCAAACATGAAATGAATGATATAGCATCAACTGCCAAAACATACTTGGTTGAGAATTGGGGGGGCCACAGGTAGGGATGGCAATTGTGGAAACATCCAACTCAAAACCAATTAGTAATGAGTGGAGAGGTCCCAGCATATATTAAGTGATCACTAATTCCTCTCCCCCCCCCCAGTGCAGCCGCATTTTGAGGTCTGTTACGTGTGGCCACTTTTTGGGTCCTTCCATCGTGCAACCTTTTTGCTGGTCTGTCGTGGGGTGTGTGAATGTGAATTTTTTTAATATGGAGTGGGCCCTGCTCTGATACCATGTGGAGAGGTCCAAGCATATATTAAGTGATCACCCATTCCTCTCCCAAGCAATGTGGGACAATATTTCTTAACAGCAATCTTGACCGAACTGATGGTACCCGAACCGTAACCGGGTTTTTTCCCTAAACCATAACCGAAATATTCATATTCCGTGGGTGCAGGTATGGTACGGGATGTGAGATAACCGAATGGGTTCGAGCTGATAACCGAACCGAATATATATGTGTAACTACAAAATTATCCTTCACGTAGAAGTTTAGCCTGGCGTGCCATTTTTAATTGTGCCGTGCCAAATTTCTTTATTCGTGCCGTGCCAAGTTAAGCCTGGTGTCTGTGTCAAACACCCTGTGGATGGGTACCCGAACTGGTTAACTGGATATGTGTAACTACAAAATTACCCTTCATATGTAGAAGTTTAGCCTGGCGTGCCATTTTTAATCATGTTGTGCCATTTTTTATCGTGCCGTGCCAAATTTCTTTATACTGGCACACAATGACGCCAATATTTCCAGCGCGTTGACCCCGGCGAAATGGATCAAATGGTCGCTGGAAATAATGGCATCATTGTGTGCCAATGTAATCACGCTTGTCTCCGTCTTTGCTGTGTGTCGCTGGAGGAAACGCAAGGAGAAGACGAGAGATCCACCTGACGACCGGATGCAAGAGAGGCAAGAGGGTCCGAGGTCTCTGGAGGCACCGACGGTGGAGGAATTGGACCAGCACGGCACGACAAGACCACAAAACGGCACGGCACGGCACGAATTAAGAAATTTGGCACGACACGATAAAAAATGGCACAACATGATTAAAAATGGCACGCCAGGCTAAACTTCTACATATGAAGGGTAATTTTGTAGTTACACATATCCAGTTAACCAGTTCGGGTACCCATCCACAGGGTGTTTGACACAGACACACACACTCAGAGAGAAACAGACAAAAAGTGCAAATTTAAACAAGGAAGTAAAGCATTCTGCCCTTTATTCTGCCTAACCAGATATTTACTTGAACTCAAATTTAAGAAAAACAAAATAAGTGCACGAATAAAAAACTAATTGAAATTATTGCTCTGAAAAAATCCTCTGGTAACAAATAAATGACATTTATAGCAAATATTGTTAGTAAACAATGATCACATTTCGGCCCAGTGGCTTTTTCCCACGCAACAGAGAGTATGGCTGTTTGGGAAATGATTGAGGCACAACCCATACCGATGGGCTCACCCATTTAGATTGGAAATCATAAGGGTAGAGAGGATCAATAATCATGAATGAAACCAATTCATAATTTAAAAAAAGGGAAGCTCTGTGCATTCCCGTTGTTTTGGTTAATACAGACTATACAGTCTATCTGCCTCTCTTTAGTATTATCCAGTCTTTTTGGGACCAAGGAATTCATATTGATGAAACTAATTTGTTCCAACCGTAGCTGCAATTCATAAGATTAGCTCATTTGTTTCAACCCTAGCTGTGATTCCTAGGATTAAGTCAAAGTTAACAAGTACTTAAGTGGACGAGCTAAAATTAACTCCTTCAACATATTTTACAATGCATTGTTACAGTTAAAACAAAATTAACTATCAACAGGAAGGCTAACTATGCAATTATTGTACCGGAATCAGTATGCTGAGATACTTGAGATGGTTCAGTCATTCCCAAGAAGAATGCCTAGTAGGAAAATTACATAAGTATAGGATGATCCACCTCCTTTTTCTGTTAGGTGCTGATTTCTCACATATTCATTGAAAATCAAGGAGTTTTGTGGCTGAAGTAAAGTCTACAAAGCTTACTTCCAGTAGAGTGATCACAAAACTACTACTGCGCTACACAACTCCTATAGTGCTACAAAATAAAGCCCCTCTCTCAGAATATGTCAAACAGTACAAAACATCACGAAACAGGCAAAGAACAAATGCAATAATCAATTACCTGAGTTCGCAAGATTGCTTGCAAATCCAGCTTGTTTTTTATCGAACCCTTCTCTCTATGCTCCACAGAAGCCGCACCCGACTCCACTGGCACCTCATCCCAGTTCTTCCTACTCCCCTTCCCCGACCCTACAAGTGCCTCCGAAACCTTTGAAATCCCCGCAGCTATACTCGCCATCTTCTTCTTACTAGCTGAATCCAATGCCGGCGGAACCCTAATTCCGCTTGACAGCCTCCTCCCCGGCGAAATCGATAATCTCCGTGTGCTCGGCGACGCCTGCTTCCTTCCTCCACTGGGCGACGGCTGCCTGTACCTGTTGGAAATATTCGTTGAAAATTTAGTAAACTCAATAAAGGAGACAACGATAGCAATAGTAAAATGCTGCGATATTTTTCTAGTAGAGAAATCAGAGTTAAAGAGAAAACTAATAGATCGAGGCACACAAAAAGCGCTCTACTTGCAAGACACAACGATCTTTTAAGGAACTTTGTGTGAATGTAAAGCCGTCCCCATGAACACTCAAAACTTTACACCCAATTAACTTGTAAAACATCTCAAAGCAATACTTCATTTTTTGGTAGTAAAACTCTCTACATATTATGATTTTCCACACTTATAGGTTATTATCCCAGATAAATAACATCTACCACATGGATAAAAGCCAATAATTGGATGAAAAGAAACAATTTGGGACTTAAAATTACTGTTACACATCAAATCTTCAAACTTTTCTCGAATAAGATAAATTCCTTTACGAAAGTTTTAAAAAAGGTCTCGAACATTACCTTGACGGCACCACTATCGCCGCCTCTCTCGACGTTCTCCGGTTCTCTTCCTTAGCCGACACAAGGCTCGGAACCACGCACTTCGACGGCACTGGCGACGACGATCGCTTCAATTTTCCAGCCGCCGGCGACGGATCTCTCTCTACAACTGCCGCTGCAGGATTCTTCCTCCCCACCGATGCCGACCGCGGTTGTTGCCTCGTCGCAGCGGGCGAAGAAAACCTCTGCGGCGGCGGCTTATCGGAAACCTTCTGCTGAGGATTTATCACACAATTATTACAAACCACTAGATAATTAGAAATGACAGGAAACACTCAACCACGAACATAATCAATAAAAAATACACTACCTCTGTCTCCAAAAAAAAAAATTCGGTCCTAAAATGGAAAACTTGAAAATAATGCGTTTCAAAAAAAAAAAAATCAAACTTTTGTCGTCAGCTAAACTATCAAAAAGCACTTCCAATTTATACAAAAAAAAAGTTCGAATTTTCTTGATAACAATGTACAGTATATGTTTAAGATTTATGAACATAGCCGTGAGATCGATCATGGAAGGCACCACAAGCAGTCAATGTCACAGAATTAACACACAGAAAGACGTGTCCGTTGAAAGAAAACTTATCAATTAAAGTAAATTTTTACCTTCAACTCCGTCGCCTCGTCTCTCTCCACAGGTTCGTTCTCTCTCGGTGCCAAAACCCTTCTTGTGTTGTACTTCTTGACTTCAATTTTCCCCTCACTAATGTCAATTTTCACTTTTCCTTCACCAGGCTTCTTGTTCGCGAACAATGCCGCAATCGGATCGGAATCCGGATCCGAATCCGAAACCGGCTGGATCACGAACTCCCGCTTCGACGCCGATATCTTCACAATCAGCGGCTCAGGAGTACCAACAAACGCGTGGCGGCCAGCGATCGGGCGGAGGCCAGAGGCTTGCGGGACAGGGGAGTGGAAGTGGAGGCGGTCGAGGTAGACGAACTGGCCTAGCTGGAGTCGGTTGGAGAGGATGAGGTCGGTGTCTTTTTCGGAGAGGGAGACGTAGGTGGAGTTGATGGAGTCGGAGATTTGGACGTAGAAGCCTTCGTGGTTGAGTGAGGAGGTGGTGGAGAGGGCGGGGACAATGCCGATGACCTGGAGGAGAGGGGAGCGGTGGTCGCCGGTGACTCTGGCGGTGGTGTTCATGGAGTGGAGGAGCTTGAGAAGGATTCCTGGTGTGAGAGTTGCCATTGTTGGATGAAATTCCTAGAGAGAGAGAATTGAGGGATCTGAAATTTCTAGGGTTTTTTTTGGGGGGGGGGAAGGAGAGTGTGGAGGAGTGTGTGTGTGTGAAAGGGATCCATGAGATGAGACCGTTAAAAGGAGGGTTTCAATTTAAATTTTGCCCGCTTGATCTTTGAAATTTGAATTCTCTCTCAGGGGATGAGGGAAAATGTAACGGATCCAGGGACCTGATCCCATTATACTTTGCTGGCGGTGGATCACATAATTTACCACCTTTCCTTTCCTTTCCTTTGGCAAAATTAAGGGCTGTTTTGATGATTACTTTTTGCATTTTGATTATCACATTTTTGCATTTTGGATGTTTGGCCCTCTCTTCACATAATGAATTTTCACAAAATGCATTCTTCAATTTGAGTGATAGAGAGCAAAATGTAAAAGGAGAGGGGAGCATTTTTCTGCACATAATCTTTCAAACACTATTTCTATTTTAAAATGCATTATTTACGTATCTTCCAAACACTTTACAAATACACTTTACAAATTCAATAAAGAGTAATACATTCTGACAATAATTTAAAAAGCCAAAAATGCAAAATGTAAAATGCAAAATGTCAAAAAGAGAGGCTTCCAAACACCCCCTTAATACTAAATCAGTTTTTTTTTTCGCACTTAGTTTTGTGGCGATTTTTTTGAAAATTATTGATTTGTCTCGACGAGAGGACTCTAGAAAGTAAAAGATTATGATCAAATTTTTTTTAAAGTTCACAAAGACAAAAACCATCTAAATTTAGTTTAGTAAATAATTTTTTAATTTTTAAATTCCACTTGTCGAGACGAATGAATAATCCAAAAAATCGAAACAAAACTGACAAATGTAAAAAAAAGTTGAGCAAGGACGAAAAAATAATCTGGCTGAGATTATTTGCCAAATAAGTATTGTTACTATCGAGAGCACTGTTGCATGGGACCCATGATTAAGTGTATGAATTTTTGTTGATATGGTGATTTAGAGAAAGCACCATGCGATTGTTCTTTGAGAATACTAATAAGTACTCTTCCTTTCTGGGTAAGAGCATCTCCACCTCTTACTCATACTTTACTCAAATTTGAGTAAAAGTTTGAGTAAAATCTGAGAGTAATTTTGTTCACCCTCCTTAAAAGAGAGTGAACAAAACCCTCCCTCTTATTGGTTGAATTGGTGTGGGTCCCACCACAAAGTGATGTCATGCTTACCAAAATATGTATTGCTGACATCACTTTGTGTTAAGCATGACATCACGTTGTGATGGGACCCACTTATTTCAACCAATGAGAGGTGGGAGGGTTTTGTTCACCCTCTTTCAAGGAGGGTGAACAAAATTGCACTCGTAAAATCTTCATTTGATAGTGTACTTCAATGGGCAACCTCAAATTCAAGTGCAAATTTGAGTAAAAGGTTCATTAATGGTAAAACTGTAAATATGAGGGTGTCAAATTCGCCTTCAAAATTTGAGTCTAACTCTATTTGAGTTTAAGTTTGAGTCAAAACTCAATTTGATATAGGTATGGATAAGAAGTGGAGGAGTGTTTTAAGGGTTTTTACTCAAATTTTGAGTTTGAGTAAAAAAAAGAGTAAGGGGTGGAGTTGCTCTAAGGTATGGTTTTCGTTGAGAAATTTTATTAGTGGTATTGAGTAAAATTAATTTTTAGGATTAATATAGGATATGGTGTTAACTATCAAAATCACCTCGGAGATGGTAAGAATTTAAGAGTACTCTCCGTTTGTTTCGGGCGGAGAATAGTTTTTGGAAAACCTTTTCCATGGGAAACATTTTTTAGAAAATAAAACGTTTTCTGGTGTTTGGTTGTGATTGTTCTTTTGAGAATACTACTAAATAAGTATTCTTCCTTTCTGAGGTTTTCGTTGGCAAATTTTATTAGGGGTATTGAGTAAAATTAATTTTTAGGATTAATTTAGGATATGGTGTTAACTATCAAAATCTCCTCGGAGATGGTAAGAATTCAAGAGTACTTAGAAACACATTTTGAAATACGGTTGCAAACAAAGAAGCGCGAGGCGAGGCTTGTTAAGACTAGCCAATTCATATCGATATCGTTAATTAAGTGTTCTTGTATGAGCTCTACAAAAGGAGCAATGACTGAGCCAAATATACGGTCGAGCCCTTTTTTGGTTCAATCCCTTTTTGAGTCTGGAAACGAGCTAGAATCTTTCAAATTCTCATTTCTATTAGAGCATCTCCAATCCAATTCTTCATTTTAAAGAATCAAAATATTATTCTTTATTCAAAAAATGAATATGAAGAGTGATACTATTCACTCACGCTCCAACCACAAATTTTCATTTCTATCATTATTTTTCAAATAACACACTCAAAACTCACAATCTCTCTTATTCCCTCCAAAACATTGAATTTGAATTTTTCAACATTAACCAAATACTATCTGTAATCTTATATTAATGATATAGTTAATATTTTTTTAATGGTATTACTTTCATCATTATTGTATCACAATATTTATTGTATAAATAATATATATAGAATATTCTTCATAATTTGAAGGAGTTTTCCTAAATGAAAAAACAAAAGGGATTCTTCATTTTGAAGGAGAGGTGCAATTCTTCATTTGCAAGATTTTGAGGAATGAATTTAAAGATTTGAAGCAAGGTTGGAGATGCAATTATCAAACACAAACTAGAGATGCAACGGGATGGATCGGGTGATGTGACCATCCCTGCCTCCAACACCCAAACCCTATATCTACCTTCATCCCTGCCCCACTCCGAACGGGGATCACCTCCCCTCTCCATCCCCTCTCCTACGGAGATCGGGTATCCCCTCCTCATCCGAAATTTACCTTAACATATTTTAAAAACAGAACTTTTCATTGCATCATATTCTAGCCAACCAGATACTCAGTGAAGAACCCCAATACATTAATTATCAACTTTCCGGATTTGTTCGAGAGACTGCACAATCGGATTTTAATGCTCAAGGTGGTGATAGAGTTGCTAATCGAAACGATATCAAGTTGTTCAGGGGAATGACTTGCATACAGATATAGTTGTATTTATACTCGAGAAACCATAATTACTACTAATAATTACAAGAGTCAACGCGTAAATAGAACATTAAACATATAAGTAAAAAAAAAAAAAGGGGTGGGGATGAGGGACCAGGGCGGGGACCGGGCAGAGGTAGGTAAAAGTTAAAACCGCCTCCAATCCAATCTGATCCCCGAATTTTGTTTAATTTTTGCCTCCGAAAGTCCAACCCAAACGAGGAGGGGAAAGGAGTGGATCAGAGAGGAGTGGATGGAATTACCATCCCTATCACAGACCAATCAGAACAGACTTTTTTTTTTTTTTTTTCTCCTTACTTAGATTAGAAAGTATGAGTCAGCTTAGGCGCGATTTGACTAATTCCGCCATTCACTAGCAGGAACCAATTACAAATTAACAATAGACTCTTAAATCGCGTCCAATCCACCAAGGAAGATTACTATCACGCTAATTGGATTGGTAGATCAATTCTCAAATTTACAACGTTTTCTGATTTTAAAGCTTCTCAAGAAGAATGAATGGAAGAGGGCTCCCCAGTAATGAGAAGGAAAAGGAAAGAGCCGGTAAATTCTCTGAGTCTGTTACAGACGTATTATGCCACAAAAAATAGGAAAATCATCAGGAAAGCCATTAATACAAAGAATATCTTGATCATTAGCCACCGGTTGGATGATATGCTGTTGAGATACCTGACTAGCTGCCCCTGTGCCCCCTCCACATTTACAAGTGTATCATCCATGTTTTGGTCGATCCTGGCACCCACAAAATTATCCAGTGAGCTATTTTTATAGTAGTTTTAGGCCTAAGAAACATAAATAAGACTTCAGCCGATTGAAGGCTCAAAACGCAGGCAAAAACAATGGAGTATCACTAAATAATTGACTATGCTTCCTAGCAATGGGATTCGAGTCTCGTCAAGTCTCGACAGTAGTGTTTTAACTATAATCATTTCCCACAGTATACAACTTCCCCACAGTAATCGTGTCCGACAGATATGACATGGGTAAGGGCCTGGGATGTGTTGGACACTCGTACCCAATTGAGACTTGAATCTGCTAAATCAATGATATTAGCAGGAATTTAAAACTTACATTGACTGTAAAAGAAACATTAATAGCCTTTCACATAGATGCCAGATACAAATTTCATATGCCTCCTATACAGCACCTTAGGTAAAGCTTATTGTAGGATTACAAAACAACAAGTGCTTAGAATATGTCCCCCACAGGCCCACACCATATGCAACATTTGGTGAAGTATAACAGTACTCTGAGATTCTATTTTCTGAAGGTCCGATACTTGGACACACACCTGCCCCGCACCTGATACTTCGACACTTGGACATACCCAAGTCCCTGCAACATAAGGAACACGAACACACAGAAAAAAAAGCACAGCACATTTGCTTTGCTTTAACTGAAAGCTAACCTAAATCCAAAGGATGATAAAAGCCAAGATCTCTAATAAGTGATAACCTGAATGCATGACCAATCACCAAAAAATGACAAAATATGCATGTGGCAATATTCAATAAGCATTGATTAACAAACCTGATAGCAAGTTCTCCTTGCTGAGAAACCATTGTCGCCAATTGAGTGAAAATGTTGCCCAACTCGTGAATTGTTGACTCCACATTGTGAAGAGCTTCAGCTCTGCTCTGCATATAGCTGTCTTGTAAAGGAACCATTTGTTGCTGTTGATGTTGCTGTTGTTGCAACAATGGCTGAGATTCTCCATCTGCCTGCTTCCTTCAAAAGGAAAATAAGCAACACAAATCAAATCAAATCAAATTCTCCCCAAAGGATACAGAAGTTGAAACATGCGGCAAGGTAGTGTATCCAAGATAAGGCTGCATCGGGAAACATTTTTCTGGGTGAATGGCATGCAGCAAGTCTACTGATTCAGTTTTAAGTCTGAACGAAAAAAAGATCATGGATCCGTAATTTACAACCAGCACGACCAACAACTTTCCAATGCATCAAAAATTGATTATGTCACATGGTTACTTAAATACTTTAGTTCCCCAAAGGAAGTGCTAGTAAATAAGGCGAAACAAATATGTGGTTTCCAGTACATAACTGCGAGAAGAATATCGTACATTAAAAACTTCATGACCTCCAAGCAAAATAGATTTGAAAGCATGGGCAGTTATGTACCATAGGCCCATAGTTTCATTCAAATATACTCGTAAGCAATATATATGTCAGATCATAGTGAACATGAAAATCCAAATGTTGGCACCTTCAACTGCCTGGAACGGGAGAAAAGGAAAAAACTGCAAGACAACCATTTGCATCAAAGGTGGCAAAATTTGGATGATCCATTTAATTACCATTCGATAAGTTTGAATCTTTTAAGTTAATCAGGATTCAGGAAAATCATCGACAAAGCTATAGACTAAAATGTTGCAAGAAGATGAGGTTCAAATACGTTCAGTTATAGATAAATGGGATTAAAAACAAGAAAACAAAGAGGGTTCCTCCCCTCCCAACTACCATGACCATCGAGATATATTGACCACTATATACAAATAAAAATCTATCTTTCCTGATTGGCCAAAATAAATTATAGAAAGACAATACCATACGGGAGGAAAAGAACTCCCATTTTAAGGAAAAGAAGAATACACATGGATCTCCAATCACCTAAACACTAATAGCACCCCTTTGGGAGAAAAAATCCGAAAAGTGTATATAGCACGCACGCACACTCACGCGCGCGCCCACACACACACACACACACACACACACACACACACACACACAGAGAGACAGAGAGAGAGAGACAGAGAGAGAGAGAGAGAGCTCCCATTTTAAGGAAAAGAAGAATACACATGGATCTCCAATCACCTAAACACTAATAGCACCACTTTGGGACAAAAATCCGAAAAGTGTATATAGCGCACGGCGCGCGCGCACACACACACACACACACACACACACACACACACACAGAGAGAGAGAGAGAGAGAGAGAGAGAGAGAGAGCTTCATGTTAGAATGATCATTCATTCCATTTACCTAGGAAATAACTGGGATTGAGATGCCGAATCATTGGCCCATGGGGGAGGAGATGCTGATGAACTAGCTGCTGATTTGGAAGCCAATGGACGCTGTCGAACAAAAGGATTTGTAGCATCTTTTGAAGAAGTGGCAGAAAACAATTGCCTTCTGTTCTCATGAACCTTCAAGTTCTGCACCCAAAAAGCTCAGGCGTTCAGCAAAATCAACAAAGAACAGAGAAAAACATTTCGGATAAATTTATAATCCTATAAACCATCAATTTGCTAGATATGCAAAAAGGTGACAAGTGGTATACCTCTGTCCGCATTGTGAGGACTTCCTTGAACTCTTTTGTGGCGCTCATTAAACGATTCTTTAGGTTGTCAACAACAGTGGCTGAATGTGTGGTTGTGTCAGTTGATATATTTGCACTTTCATTTTGGGAGTTGCAGACGAACTGGAGGTCCACTACAGCTGAATTAAGTGCTGTAATATCCTGCTTTATGACAGCCGTCAACTCTTGGATCTCTGTTGTTGGATCATCAAAAACTGATGTCCTCTTAGCCACTGGGATTATGCATAGCAAAATTTTCATTAGTACCATCTCAGACTCATTTAAAAGTTACAGTTTCTAAAAAGTTACCAATGAAAATAAGTAGTGAAACTTGAATAATCGTGTGACTCGTCCCAACAAAAAACATGCGTCCACAAACATGATTCTCATAAGCGGCGGAGATAACTAATGCCTAGGAAAGGGCACCTTCCCTTCCTCAAGTTTTGAGAAACTACAGGTTTATGCCATGCTTAATAAACATGTTTTCGGTTAAATCCATGAGGATAGCCTGGTGGTTTAAAGATGTTAAAGGGACCAACCATTAAACCAAAGGTACTGTGATCTACTCCCGCTGGTAAACGCCTTGGCTTACCGGATACAGGGATACCTGTGGCTTGGGGGTCCAAACTCCAAAGTGGCCCTTAGAATTTTCTCTTATTTCCTCAATAAGGTCCTACAATTTGCAGTTTAAAGTTTTATTTTGCTAAAAAATCATTACCCTTATACATTTTCTTACTATTTATACTACTTACTCATTCCGCTGTTTTCCTTTTTCGTTCTATACTATATTACCAAGTATGTTATAGTTGTGTCACTGATTTTGATTGAGGATACTGCTAAGTTACCACAAAATGGACCCAACAATGTATATCAAGCTACCTAATAACCTCCATCACGCGCACCCCCATCTTGCAGGTGGAGATGCAAATTTTTATAGATAGAGCTAAACAGAATGCAAAGGGAAGAAGCAGAATGCAAACAGAGAACAAACGAAAACGGAGACTTGAACCCAAGAGCTCTCACAACCTGAGCTCCAATACCATGTAAGTTATCAGCAGTCCCAAAAGCTTATGCTGTTACGAAATGGGCCCCAACAATGTATATCAAGTTATCTAACAGTTACTTGGTGTATCCATCAATTGATTGCATTTAGGTTATCATTATATTATATATCAAACTAATAAAAAAACATTAGACTTTATCACAGTCTAATAAAACTGACTCTCCCAAAGGCAATAAAATGGGACTGTCCATCTTTCTGTCTGATTTTGTTTCAAGCTGTTTTAGCCACTTCTGAATGGGCTTTCTGTCTCGTTCATTGGTTTCTTCAGAATTTCATTTAGTTGTTTTCTCGAGTCGAGTGTTTATGGAACATCACAAAGTATCAACATCCAGTGAATCACCATCTTTTGCATGAGTAGCTTCCTAATCTACACTACATTCACCTCAGCAGTTATCGCAAGACTTAGGGAATACATTTCAAGTTTGTCCCGTTAAATATAGAAACTTAGAATTGTCCTCTCTTAAATTGTCATAGGGAAAAGATGTCCTCTCCTCTCTACTTCGGAATTTTTCTTCGCAAGACTCTTGAGGCTTCCCTAGAAATTTTACATTCAAGCCAACATATATATTTTTAGCAGAATGAAGCAAGTAAACGCTAGTATTTGTCTCCTCTGAAAATTTTAACACTTCTAACATCTGCATAATGCGGTAACAACAATCTCCCCAACCAAACGCAAAGTTTCTCTTTCATAGTAAAGTAACCCAACCGGTCCCATAAAGCCAAACACATTACAGCAATGCGGCTAGGCCTTAGGAAAGGAGGACATACTAAAAGTCCAGAAACAAACTACGAAGATATACATGTCATGCAAAAAGGTACGAATACCAAATACATGTGGCAATTGAATGGATAGAAATGCCATAAATAACATATAGTAATAAGTACTTGTCCAGATCTCGGAAACAATATTGGCTTCCTTAGGGTTTCTTTGCAAAAGAAAAGAAAATCCCGGATTGCTGTTGAAAAAAATGTGTGAATATCAATTCCTAATACTTTCTTTCCTGAATACGTAAATTACTCATCAGCACCAAATTAGCTCTACTGCACACGGCAAACCCTCCTAAAGGAAAAGGCAACAAGCTTGGTACTAATCCTATATAATCCTCATACTCTACAGTCTACAAAGAGAATGACTACATGTATATGTTAGTAATCACTTAGTATAAGCAATGTTTGGTTCACAAGAATGAGCTGAAATTGAATAGTACCTCTTTAGGAATCCCAAGGGTTTGGTTTGCTAAAAAAGGACAGAATGCACATGCAAAATGGAATCATCACTTATCAATTTAAGTGAATAGCCTCTCCATTAGGAGGCCAAACATAGGAATTTCCCTTCCATTCCTTCCCAAAATTGTTCCAGCCAATCAAACACCACCAAATTGACACATAAAGGGTATAGTATAGCCAATTCAACAACCTAAGGGCACAACAAATCTAGAACAACAACTCAACATTCTATTAGTTCCATTTTCTGACAAATTGACATAATCAAACCAAAAAAACCCAAGTTTTTCCAGCTTCTGAAATGTGTACTACTACAATTCAGTGAATTCACGCAGAATCCGTATCATCCATTTTCCTAGCACAATTCTAACCTAACGGCACAATTAGAGCCTAACAACTGGAAAGGAATGACCAATCCATTCTTTCTCAAAATCGTTCTTAGCTAATCAAACACTACAGCTCGACACTTATACGATGTATCTCATAGAAAATTCTACAACCTAATGGCGAAACTAATCTACAACAACTCAATTTTCTATTAGATCAGTTTTATTTTATTTTTCTGTCAAACGCTTTTTTAGGACAACATAACTGAAGCACGTCATCAAACAGAATCCAAATTACCTAAAGCAAATTTATAACCTAATGACAACAACAACTGGAAATTCTATTTCTTCCATTTTCTAACAAACCCATCACTAACAACGAAACAGGTAGACTTACACGCAGAATTGACAATAACGAATAGAAGAACACTCACATTTGGCAAGCTTTGCCAGCTTCTGCGACGTCTGGTGAATGCCAAACCCGATTTTCGAAGCCCTTCGATTGAACTCCGACTGCATCGCGACCGTCGATCTCGGTCCCTCCGTCGATTTCGAACCACTTCCATTACTACTACTCAGCGGATTCGGCACCGACGCTAAAGATTTGCGTTGCTTTTCAGCTACGTTAAGGAACTCCTGCGTGCGATCTCGATACGACGACTGATTCGATTTCATTTCGCCCTAATCTAATAGGTTGTACGTATGTGTGCGAGTATAGGATGGGAGTGGAGGAGAGAGAATGGATCTGGTTGAGCGAACGATTGGAAACCCTAGATCTGGATTGACGTAGATGTGAATAGCTATCGATTTCTGCTCGACGAAGCAATTGGTTTGGGAATTTTTGTAGATCTGGAACTGAGAGACCAATTAAACTGTAGAATTTCAGGTGATTTATATCACGCGCCAAAAATTTTACCTTCTGTTTGTAGATCTGGAATATGATAGGAAAATAAACAAAAGAAAAGTGTGAGGAAAATAAAGAGTAAATTTCATTATTCCTAATTTCCTACATATTTTACTTATACTTATTTTCTCTTCTTTTTCGTCTCAAACTAAACAAATGAGAGGAATTTTTTTAATTTTTTTTTTCTTTTCTCTAACATCTCATATCAATTTTTGTATCTTCGTTTTTAAAAATCAGATGTGACATATTTGAGTAAATTTTTTATAATTTATTTATTTAATTTTTTGTACTTTATAAGAGAATATTGGAGAAATTCATTGTCATTTTAGATATTTAGATAACAAAATAAAGGGATAAATGTCCAAATATAGAGACTCACGCCTTCATTTTAGTCTAAATATCTAAAAAGGATGATGGGTTCTTCCAAAAAATACAAGAAGTTAAAGAAAAGAGCTGATAAATTACAAAATCTCCCCCGCTTAGTATCACATCTGATCTCTAAAATATAGAAATAAAGATCGATAGAAAATTCTCTAAGATAAAGATCGATAGAAAATTCTCTAAGAGCAACATCTGGGACAATTGCTTAAGATGTCTCTTGGGAGTAAACTCTCTAAATCCCTCCATATCTCTATTTTAGGGAGTCAAACTCAAAAATCAAGCTCCAATAGCCTCCCTAAACCCCTCCATAAAATACAAAATGCTACAGTACCTCCAATATCCTCCCCATTTGGGGAAGCACTGTACACTCCCTTCCTATTTTTTTATTATTTCCCAAACCCCCCTCTTTTTCACTTTTCCATTTATTTATTCTCTCTCTCTCTCTTTCACTTTTCCACCACCAAACCCATTGGACTCGTTTGTTTGATCGGAGATAAATGAATGTGATATGAAATCCCTTGGGATATGGGTGGGATATGAAATCCTTGGGATATTGCTCAGGATATCAATAGATGGAGAAAATCCATATCCGGTGTTTGTGTTCGACGGGATATAGCCAGTGGGAAACATTTTTTTGCACTAAAATGGGGAAATCCCATCCAAATTCCCCTCCCCCCCCCCCCCCCCCCCCCCCGGATTTTATATCCCGTACGGATTAAGATAAAAAACTTGGTGGGGATTTGATATCCCATTTAAATTTAGGAAAACAAACACCAGATTTTGGAGGGAGGGTAATAGAGAGGAATTGTTGGAGTATTGGAAAGGACATAGGTAGATAATGTACTGTTCACTAATTTTTTTGGCTCAAAATTTGTTCCGCCTTGTTTGGGATGCTCTAAGGGCATCCCTACAGCCTCTCTAAATGCCCTCTCTACCTTATTTTGCCAAGCCAAACTCCCCAAAACCACTAACAACAGCCTCCCTAAAAGCCTTCCTAAAAAGCATCCATGAATAGTGCCTCCTCAAATAATGCCTCATTTGTTGAGGCTCTAGTCACTCATCATATATATTTTTAATGCTCTCTCTCTCTCTCAATCAATAAATCAGTAATATTTTAATAGAAAGTAAGTAAAATAGGAAGTGTTGTTGGAGTGTTGATGAAAAAATGTCAAACTATAATAGATATGTGCACTGTTTATGAACTTGTTTGAGGAGTTATTGTTGGGGATGCTCTAAATGGGAAGAGGGGTTCCTGGTGAGCGGTCCCTAGAGAGCACCCCTAGTGAGCGTAGTGCTTTGGACGGCCCCAATTTTTCCATGAAAGAGTGGAAAAATCTGGGCTGTCAATTGCCGAGATGGACAGCCCGGATGCGCTCTCCAAGGACGTTCACCAGGATCCTTGGGTCCGCTCTAATGTGAGTCACTAGTTCAACCTCCAAGACTAGGTCTGTTGGTAAGTTTACCAAATTATTCCGAGACTTAACAAATTTTCCTGTTCGGTACTATACTTCAATTAAACTTAACAAGTTTTCCTGTTTGCTACTATAGTTTTGATAAAATCTCAGATTTTTGTACTAAAAAATCTGAGATTTTATCAACTTTCTTTCTTATTTAATAAAATCAAGTGGGAAACTGGGCCCTAAAAGTAAAAATCTATAATTTGAATAACCGATAAGAGTCTACCACTGGGCAAGGGTTTTTTTTTTTATTTTTTATATTGGGAGATAGAAACAGTGAAATTAGGAAAAATAATTACCTCCATCACTCCCAATTTTTATTTTTTATTTTTTGCAACGGAAATGATCCATCACTCCCATTACACATAGATGTTCGAAATATATGTTTATATTTTGTAATGATAATCTTTTGTGGAGTAATTTTTTTTTATGGAACTATTTGTAGACCAACTTTTATATGAAAAATATGGTGGGGTTTCATTCAAGGGGTTCGCTTCCGGCCTCCAAAATTTACGAGTCAGCTCTGATTGCATCCTAAGGGGATTATGCGAAGACTACCTACGTTGGCTCCACTCTTATCCTCATGCCCTTGGTGTGTTCGAAAGAATTTTGCAGTAGAAACTATGAGGGCTGCTCTGCCTGCTCAATGTACACATGAAAGAATGGAAGTCCCAACTCGTAGGGCGAAAATGACGTTTTCTATAGTTATAGACTTGTAAGTCTAAGTAGGAATGCAAGCTCATCATAACCTCAATGCAGATTCATATTCCAATTATACTGCTTGGATGTGCAGGCTCATCAATACTTCGTAAACTCTTATCGGATGTGAGAATAGAGAAGTAGAGGTGTAACTGAGACTGTCTTTCGTTGTGGGAGGAGCTGTACAGATGCAACCTGGGTAAGGATAGGAAGGGAATAATCCTTTAGTTTATCCCTGCCCAGGTTGCGTTCGGTGAGGAGTCATGTCACTATTCTCCCACCAAATGGTTGGTCATAGCAGCCCATGGGATGTTTCACCCTCGTAAAGGCTTCAACATTTAAATTGACAGGACACTTTTATTAATTTATTTATTAAAAATCTTGCAAGTAGGGCATTGTAGACTTCAAGCAATGGAATTGTTTCCCTCCACATTGTGTTGCATGGGAAGAAAGATAGCAAAGAATGAATATTTACTGTAATCACACACTATTGTGGTAGAACTGCACAACAGATACATATTTTCTTTCCATCCAAACCAAAGAATAAAAATAACACAAGATAATGCCGTGTCGACGTGGTAAGACAAGATGCACCAAGTCAGATGGATTGGGTGCAAACTTCTTTAGCCGAGAACACCAATTTGCATCTTCCCCGTCATGTTTCTCAATGTCAAAGCTGCGGATATACCATCACCAGCCACGAAAAAGGCAGACCCTGAAAAAGACTAGTTTTAGAGTGACAGGAGTTAGTCACAAAATCTCATGGAGCATATATGCCCACATGCTGGTTAGATATCTCTGAAAATGGAAGGAGGAGAACATTGGCAATTTGGCACGCACCAATATCAGTGGGAGTCACAAAACTTCAGCCTAAAAGAGGCCCAACATTCTTAGCTCTGTGACATGGCTGGGATCAAGTTCTGGAATATCTTTATTGGCTTCTCGGTCTTCTACTATGTACTCCTAACATCAAAAAAGTCAGAAATCAGTCAATAGAGAATTCTCAGAATCAACAAGATCAATGCTCGGTGACATAATTGGAGGATAGAACATATAGCCCTTCACTGGCGAAAATAAATCATGTAGCATAACCAAGGGGCTAGGACAGGATATCGCTTTAATTCGGTTAGTTTTTGTTTATCTAAACTAAGGGAATAGAATGTTCTAATAATAAACGATTATACAATGAATAGAGTTTTTTTTTTTTATCAGTAACTATGAATGACTATGGAAGTCAGGTGATACAGAATAATGAAATAAAAGAGAAGGGAGGAAAAAACACAGAAGGGTCTAAGCCCTATTTTCCAAACTCTCAATTTTTCCTAATCAAAGTCTGATATTTAATCATCTTATTTATAGACTAGCAATCTAAATAAAAGATAAACTCAACATAGCAACAAACTGATCCATCCTATCCCTATCTTCAAACTAAGCAAATCATATCTTGAGGCTACTGCCACTTCCCCTGCATTGATCAGATTTTCCTAATCAATGTCTACTGCCCCTTCCCCTGTTCTTGAGACTATGGCAATCTCTCCCTCCCCAACATTGGCTATCTCGTGTCATTTTAACAATACCGTGATTACAAGTGGGCAGACGGTGCGCACAAATCTCTAACTAGCCTCCAAAAGGTCTGCCAATGAACCTTTCTACCTTCGCTAAATGAAGGTGTTTAGACTTCAGTTTCAACATTTGCAGTGCATCTAGTTATGATGTGTATACAGTAAACTTTCATAATAATGAACCAATCATAAGAGCAACCATTTGGCATTAAAAAAAAGGTGAACTAATTCAAAAGCTAGAAGTTTTAGTTCAAAATCAGATTACAATGACGTACTCACTTCGAATATGTTCAATTTTTTTTTATTTTTCAAGGAGCTTAGCTTATAAAGAGCAATAATTCAGTGAAAAAGGTTATAATATATCAGGAGATTTCCAGTTGAAGGGCACTTCAAGTCAGAGACTACGGATTCTTATTTCTTCATCAAATTATTGGGATGTGGTGAAGGGTTGAGTGACAAAACCTTAGTCAGTTCTTGTTTTGCCAGAACATGATAGTGGCGTTCATTGATCCTTTGCCCACATATTATTGCTATAAAGAAGCCATACAGCAACCCCACCAAAACAATTGCTAAAACTGCAGTCAACACAAAAAAAATTGTACATGGAATTATATGCGTAAATTTGAAAGAATTGACAGCAGATAGTGAAATAAACAAGGTCCTGACAACAAGACTACTGTTCCTCTACAAATAGTTTCACAGGCTAATACAATGAGCTTACCGGCCATGGTGTAAAACCCATATGGGTGTTCCTCGTAACCAAACATCTCTCTTAGTTCCTCTCCATAAAACTTGTAGAC
This sequence comes from Gaultheria prostrata, assembly GCA_036023075.1. Lineage (NCBI taxonomy): Eukaryota > Viridiplantae > Streptophyta > Magnoliopsida > Ericales > Ericaceae > Gaultheria > Gaultheria prostrata. The sequence continues at coordinate 38,394 of JAXBDA010000839.1, read as the reverse complement.
CAGCGCACCTAAGATTGCTATAATCTATTGAAAATTCAGTAATAAGTTAACAACGCCCAGGAAATACTTTCTACAAGGGGCTGGGCATGATTAGTATAAAAAAAAAAGTATCCCATAATCCAATCAGTAAGATACATTCGCAACTAGCAATTGTTAAGGAAAACAACTTGTTACAAGTACCATCGATAACATATCTATTTTGCGATACATAAGGCTTCGGCATGATGGAACCCGGGGGGAAGAGGAGGAGGAAGACTATACTATATGATGATTAACATATAGAACTCAAAAACAAGGATGTGCGCATATAAATTCCACGAAGTACTTTAGTTTAAAATACTACACAAAATTCAACAAACAAAAAAGTAAGATACAACTCCACATATATCACACATATAATGCATACTTTCATTTCTTACTTTCTTACAACATACCACATTATTTTAACTCCTTTCTGGAAAGTATATTTAAGCATAATATTGCAGCAAGAAATGGCCACAGTAAATGAAAGAAATAGTGCTGTCAATTAAGGAAGATATTCAAGATGTTCAACGAGAATACACTACATAAAGAGGCCAAAACAGTGACTACCAGATAAAATAATAGAAAATTTTGGTATTAATAAAATTTCCATCATCTTACTCGGTGATAAATACTTCTACCAAGCTGAAGAGAACGAAGACCAACAAAATTAACAAAAGACCACTTCCAATACTTGATATTATGATGCAAAGTCTACTGCATAACCTGGACAACCAACTTCTCTGGTCACCATCAGTCAAGAAACCCAATGTACAAAACTAGGTAAAATCCACCCAAAACAAATTTGGCCAAGCAAATAAGTCAACCAATGATACTGTATGTAAATTTTTTAGAACGAACCAAAACAAACAGAGCCTTAAGTCCCAATCAATTAGGGTCGGCTAAATCAATCTGTTTTTAGCATTGAGCTTTGTCGAGGGCCCTGTGTTCCATGATATCAAGAAAACCTAGATCCTTTCGAACTACCGCCTCTAACGGCAATTTTGGTCTACCCCTCCCCTTAGTGTTTCCCTCAACCGTAAACATATCACTTCTCCTAACTACCGCACTCGTCGGTCCACGCCATATATGTCCAAACCACCTCAATCAATTCTTTGATCTTATCTTCCATCGGTTCAACCCCTACCATTCTGCGAATGTCCACGATCGAATTCTGTATCGCAAAGTCTTACCACTCATCCATCACAAAATTCTCATTTTTGTCACACTCATCTAACACGCATGTTGTTTCTTAGTAGCTCAACACCATGTGCCATATACCATGGTAGGTCTTGTAGCAATAAGGTAGAATTTTCCCCTTCAACTTTGTGGGTATCTTGTGGTTGTACAACACTTTTGAACCAATCTGGAACTTGATCCATCCAACTTGTACTCTATAAGTTACATCAACCCCAATCTCTCCATCTTTGCTAACAATTGAGCCAAGGAACTTAAAATGCTCGTTTCCTGAATAATACTAACGCAAAGAGGTGAGGGCTCAAAGCGGCCCTTGATTTAATCCTACTATATTGCAAATTTGCTTGTTTTCCTAAGATCTAATAGTGGCAACACCTTCATACATGTCCTTAAACATATCAATATACCTTTTTGTCACACCATTTCTCTTAAAGACCCACCATATGACGTCTCTAGGAACCTGATCATATGCTTTTTCGAAGTCTACAAAAACCGTGAGAAGGTCCTCCTTTTCTCTCCATACTATTTGATTAATCTCCTTAACAAGTAGATTGCTTCCATAGTTGATCTACCCTGCATAAATCAAAACTCAATCTCTGATAGCATCGTCATCATTCTTACTTCTTAGGCAATGCTCAATAACTCTGTATGGCAATTCTTACTTATACGTACTAAGATACTCTACATTCATCAGGCATCTTTTTATTCAAAATAATTATGTTGAACAACTTTGTCAACTACGACACTCCAATATCACCAATGCTCTTACAAAACTCAATAGGAAAGCCATGTAGTTCTAAAGCCTTGCCTGGCTTCATCCTTCTCGGCGCATTCACTACTCTAGACTTTTCTACTCTACACTTATTCTTGGCTCACACTCCCCACTAGAAGCACCCAAACCCTCTTCGGTTAGGTTCTCCTCATGCTTCTCATTTAAATAGTTTATCAAAGTAGTCATCCTCCCTTACACTCATCATTGTTCACTAATACCCTACAATTGTCATCTTTAATGCACTAAACTTGACAAAAATCTCTTGTTTTCTTCTCTATCCAATTAGAAAGCTCATAAATATTCTTTTCCCCATCTTAACCATACGATTGGTATGGAAATCCTCAAATGATATCATCTTAGCTTTCCCTACGGCTTTCTTAGCAACCTTATAGGTTTGTTTGTAGCTCCTAAAGTTGTCTTCATTTCTAATCTTATGCCACTTTTTAAAGCTCCCTTTTTTAGCCTTTACTATGGGTTGGACCTCGTGAATCCACCAGGTCTCTTTCGAGGTGGGACCTCTCCCTTTTGACTTGCCAAGGATTTCATGTGATTTTCTTCTAATATAGCCCAGCATCGCATTCCACATTTTCTCACTACTGTCTTCCAAATCCCATCTTGCTTCTTTCAACATCTTGTCTCAAGACAACTCTAAAATCTCCCCCATCTTAGAGTCCATCATCAAACTTGTGGGCTTCTACTCTCCTTCATCATTTTCTGTTGAGCTTCCAAGGGCTCTTTTTTTACGAATGATCCCCAAAATAAAAAAAAAATTGTGTCTATTTGGTCCTTAATGTTCACGATGCGTGTTTCAACTCAAAAGAACCATGACCCCCGCATAAGGATCAAATCACTTCATCTTCCACCTCTAAACCCTAGCCGTACCTAACCTCATCCCCAAACCCAAGTTGCTCCTCTCCACCCACTCTCACCTCTTTTACCATCGTACATCAAATTCCTTCCTCCAAAGCAAGGATTGAACAGCCACCACCGCCTCCACAAATATGCCACCGCCTCCTCACTAAAACCTTTGCGCCCAACCACATGAACATGGCCGCGCGTGCGGCTTCTCCGGTGGTCTGACGGCGACCGGGGAAGGCTGCTCTGGTATCGTATTGGTAAGAGGAACACGTCTCTGCATTGAGATTTTTTTTTCGGGCATTCAATAAGATCAATGAAGGAAAAGGGAGAGTCGGTTTTGGGGTTTTGCAATCAGTCGCCCAATGAGTTTGCTCCATTTATTTTGCTCTTTACAGTGGCTCCGACCAAGGAAGGAAAAGGTGATCAGGTAATTTTCGAATAGCGATCTTGATTAATTGAATGCATATGGCGAATGTGATTTTGGAGTGTATGTTTTCAACTAAAAACAGTTCCACCAACGGGATATCAAGCTATGAGAGGAAGAGGGAGGGTAGGAGAATGGAGAAGAGCAAGTGAATGGGGTAGCAGATGAGAAAATGGCTGGACTCTGGTGATTAACAACCAGTGGAAATTCAGCAGTGGAAAAAATATCACAACTCTGTCTGTGGATAACCTGAAGACATAAGGAATGTTTGGGTCCTTACTGGGTGATCAAGTGATGGTTCTTTTAAGATGAAATTCCTAATATATCCCTGCAACTGACAATAGGACATAGACGGAGTAAGCGCCGGGGACCATTTAAACACGCATAGTGGACATTGAGGACCAAATAGACACAATTTTTTTATTAGGGACCAAATTGACATTTCGCTAATACTTTGGGAACCATTCGTAAAAAAAAAGCCACCTTCCAAGCATATATCTAGGACACTTACTGAGAAAGAACATGTCAAAATATGGGTTTACATTATAGTTAATGATGCAAAGAAAATAGAAGTTAGAAAAGTTAGTTGCATACGGCTTGCAACTAGTTGGACAGATCACCTAGTTGTGGCACTTGCAAATCCATCAATGGAAGTGGGGAGTCTACTATCCACTATAGTAAAAGTGTAGTGTCTACCCTCTACCAAATAATATACACAACCACGGCTCCACCCTGGCAGAGACTGGGGGCTGGGTTGAAGGGGGGGTTGGGTTCACAAGTAGTTCATGGCCTTTTATTTTATTCACCCAACTTATTTACAACATTAATGAGGGCAGAGAATACCAGCCCGAAAACAACTGCTTGGAAAATTGAATGCCCGTACCAGCTGAACAATAACAAAAATGAATGTGTGGTCCCTTGCAACAAGGAACTGAAATTTCAGTCTCGACCACCAGCGATCGGAAGGAACATTTGCACGCAATACAAACACTGCCCTGCACTCTGTACAGTGAGCAAAAGCAAATCCCTCCTGGCATAACAAACGTAATCAATATTAAGTGAAATCCATATCCGCTATATCTAACTTACCAATCTCATGTATCTAACTACCAACTTGCTAAACAATGCAGACGTTATAAAATTGTGCCAATGAAACAGAGGGTTACTGGGGGATTAACCTCATTTCCTTTAGTAGGATAGTCCCCATATCATTACCAAAACACCAATATGTCAGTCAAGTATCAGAAACGAGAACAACAGACAAGCGCTTTACCTTTGTTGACCTCCAATTATCAAGACATGATCTGTGGACATACTTCTGGGTGCCTTTGCAATGGCATGGTGCAATCAAGTCTTCCCCTGAGAATGAGAAGGCAAATTCTTCAACAGATTTTTCTAAAGAACATGGGTACCCCATCACTCATAGCCCCAACAAATATAAAATAAATTGTTTACATATCCTGCTTCCAAACATCTTGCTTTCCTCAAACAAGGTGAATAAAAAGCATGGTTTACTACTAAAAGAAATTAAAAGATATATTGAGCTTCATTGGAAGTTACAGACCTCCACTATCAAGGCAAATGCGACATTGGGATTGGTCTGCATTCACCAGATTGCAAGTTTCTTCCACATCAATGCAACATGCATCATCAGCAGAAACAATACAATCTCTGGGCACAGTTCTTATCTCAAATGAAGATGCAGATGAAGGTGAAGATGAAGATTCTTCAGATCTTTGCAATGTATTAGACTGACACAAGATGGGCTCTGTTTCTGAACTATCTTCTGTCAGCCTCTCATTCGTTACTAATTGCATCGTGAAATCAGTTTTGGAGTGTGAGATTCATTGCCAGACCTACAATTCCTATTGACCATTTCAGGGTAAACTTAGAATCCTGCAAAATAGAAAAAACTTGCACCAATTAGGCAATAGAAATTTCAACAGTCTGTTAAATAATGCAACAAAAATTCATACTACCCATCCAATGATGCACAATATACCATGCGATGTACGATCTGAAATACTCTTATCTAAGAAGCATGTACACGGACATGGGACACGGATACGCAAACGTACAGACTTTTGGATACTGTTTAGCTGTGTGGAGTTGTTGGATACAAACATCACCGTGATAGTAGTCGAATTGTTCGTGTTGGAATCCTTGTCCGTTGTGAATAATAAATGCAGTACATATTTTCAAAATCCGGTCGGTTCAAAGTCCAGGTCTGACTAGTGGCATACGTATCTCTGCCCCCTTAACACTCTCTCTCTCTCTCTCTCTCTTTCTCTCCCTCCCTCCCTCTCTCTCTCTCTCTGACTATTTCTTTCTCTTCGAGAGTTTATACGCATCGACCACGAGCCCTAGAAATTTGATATTGACCTTAAAATCTTTTCTGCTAATAAAATATTTTCCAATGCCCGAATTTCGAATCTCACGACGATCGTCGAACATTGTTATGAACCAGGTCAGTTCTTCATCAACATCTCATTCGGATATGTATTTTTGTATACCCGCATGCCCATACTCCACATTTGTGGCTCTGGACCTCGTGGGCTCTTGAGTCTGTCCAAGAATCTGGATAAGATTTTGAATAGGTATTGATTAATATGGATGCCGACAATTGGAGATAGATGGCTTAAATAGTCCAGGATATTCGCTGACAATTACTTATATACATCCACCTAAATCAAGAAGATTGCAAAACCATGCTAGGTGTTTGCTACAGTTATTAAAGTAGGATGCTGGTTTGGGGGTATTTGTTAAACTTTAGAATCAGGCCTCTGTTATAAAGTTTTCCACATGATATAAGTGCGAGCCCACTCCATTCCAAATTAAAATTGAAATAGCCCACACTCCTCCATGACAGACCTAAAAAGGCTGCACAAAGATAGACCTCACCAAAAGTGGCTACACATGATAGTCCTACATACACTTGCACTTGAGGTTGTGTTGGAGAATAGTCTCTCTGTTTTGGTATGGAATAGGAGATCACTTAATAACATGAGAGACCTCTCCACTCATTGCCAATTGGTTGGAGGTTGGATATAAAGTTTCCACAAATATAACAATCTTGTTATCCTTGGGAGTTTAACCCTCTCCAATTTCAGTGTTATCCTGTTTTTCTTTATTTTCCTGGTTCTATATATGTTAGATAGAGCCTCCGCTTTTCTTTATGTATTTAACTTCTTTTTTCTTTTTCGCTCCATCATCGGACAATGTTTTCTCAATTAAACACTCCTCGACCTCGTCTTCATCACGCTCATCAAAGGAGGGTCCACGTTCGACATCTTTGCTCACCCTATCCCTTCTTTCTTTCTCTTGCTTATACTCTTCAAGCATTTGTTTCATTTGCCATTTACCATCCAACGACACTTTTTTACAAGCTTCTACTTCCCCTTTAACTCCAGCAAGATGTTGTTTTAAACGAGTAATTCCACCACCTTTAAGATGTCTATCACAAAAGATGCAAATAATGTTGTTCTTTTTTCCCAATACCAGTCTAGCATAAGCCCAAGCAGGGTCACTAAAGGGTGACATCACTAGGGAAGAAGAAAATTAGATCGAATGTGATGGGATTGAGGAGGGCTAGCTTTCACGTGGTTCAGGCTCAAGGGGAATACTTTTTAAGCTCATACCAGGAAATTTCATATTAATAGAATTAGTGCAAATTTGATATTACTCAAATTCTTCACCAAATTTGGTGAGAACCAAACCCAACATCAAATTTTGAAGGCCATTTTCTCCCCCTCAAATTTACAAAAATGCCATTAATGAGGCTTTTACTCAAATTTATGCCTAGATTTGCTTTTGTCCATTGGAGTGCTCCATACCAAATCAAGTTCTTGTAAAAATCTGGGCAAGGGGTGGAGATGCTCTTAGAGCGAGTTCGGTCAGATCAAGCTATTCAAGCAATTTGGGCACTTTGTAGGAGCTGAGGCCATTGATGGAGCATGACTAGAAGCATGATCACTCATACTGAACAATCTGTTAATCGATTTATGAAGTTATCAATTATAACAGGAGAACAGGAAAAAAAAAAACCCTAATTTCCTCCATACCCCAGTATAACAACCCGCTAATCAACCTATTTTTAACAGGAATCTTGAATTACTTAAATGAACAACCTGTTAATCAACCTATTTTATGCTGGTTGCAATTAACAACAGAATTACAGAACATTTCTCATCTTTTCATCAATTTCTTTTACTTTGTGGGATGGTTTTGAAAAGAGGAATCAAAGAATGCAAACACAGAGATTGTACAAAATTAGACGATTTTGCTGGGTTTTATACACCCAATCCATAGCATAATCCCAATTAGACAAATCCTAGACTCACACGCAATAGATGAAGCTCAGTCAGCTGACATAAAGAAGGCGAATAACAAACCAGTGTACCTATCAAATTATGCACAGATTCAAAGCCGAATCGAAAGTCCTTCACACACAGAGAGAGAGAGAGAGAGAGATTTTCAGACACCCAAGCAACAGCCTAATTCTAATTACACAAATCCTAGTCTCACACACGCAATAGACAACTAAAATAAAGAAAGCAAATCACAAAAACCAAGTTATGATTCAAATAACGCACAGATTCGAATAAAATGAAATTCAAAACGCAATCCAGAAATGTGGGTGGGACGAAATATTTACCGGGAGATGTGCCAAAACCCATAAACTTACTTGTAGCAGGTGGCTGGCCACCGGAGAGACTGATCACGACGGTGGGTGTGCTCGATCGCAGGAGGGAGAGAGAGGACAGAGGAGTGATGGAGGCATGGAAGAGGAATTAGGGCAAATGGGTTTGACCTTTCAGATCAAACCACAAAAATAAAAAAAAAACAGAAATGGGTTTGACCTTTGACTTTGACGATGTAGGAGAGGATAAAACTTGGGTGGAATGAAATAAATTTTCCATGAAGATAATCAAGAATCCACGAGAACGTCACCCATTTTGTGAAGATCAATTTTGCTAACATAAGAAATACCGATATTATACGTAAAAGTATCTATATTTATGTGCATATATATAGTTCTTTCAAATATAAAAACCAACGTACAAACCAATTTACGTGGTTATTCTTGTATATGGTTTAATTGTTTTTTTTTTTTTGGAACCGGAAGAAAAAGGGTGTGAAGGGCGACCAGCGTAACAATTCCCAAGGGCATGACCATTGAGGTTTTCGACCCGCTGTGAAATGTTCGGTTGAGCCATAGCTACTGTCCGAATAAGACAGGTTGTCACCACATCACTACCTAGGTGATTAGTTGGCCAAAAACCCTCTTTGAAAATCCACACAAGTCCCAGCAATCGCATGTGAGAGATTTGAATCTGGGTGGTTCATGCACAAGGAGAGAGGAGAATCTTATCTCACTTACTTTGACCAACTAGGCTATCACCTCTGTGGTTGTGGTTGGTTTAATTGTTCTTTGAGTTGAAGTATTTGGGCTCTTGTTGGAATCATAGTCGACCGAACAATGATCAAATTTGTACGTCATTTTCTTGATTTTTTTTGAAAAGCAAAAAGAGATTTCATTAATCTTGAAATTGTAACAAGACTAATAGGAGCAAAGAAACGACAAATAAACTCAAAGAGCAAAATTATCTAATCTGAGACCTAAACCAATGATTGACAAGAAACCAATGAGGGTACCCATCGGGACAAGCCCATCTAAAAGCCTAAGCCCATTATATTTTCATCAAAAACTAAAAAAAGTTCGTGAACAATAAAAATAAGTCATCTTTTTTAAGAATATAATTTAATTTAATCTACACTCAAGCTTAGTTGGTAACTTGGTACCCATGAATATGAGAAAAAGACGAAAAGCCACAAGTCCATAGCCCTTTTGACATCAAAACCAAAGACTCATAGAAGACAGTCTACTTCACCAGAAATTTTTCGGTATCGAGGGGTACTACGTGACACCTTACGTGTACCCATAGAGCCTTATCACAACCGTTCAAAAGTGTTACCAATTGTTTTGATTTTAAATAAACTATTACCGGTAAGAGATCCGGACCATTGATAACATTTTTAGATAGCTAAGATGTGTTACAGGTAGGCCACGTGGTATCTGTTCGGCACTGAAAAGCTTCTCTAAACCACAACACAATATCCCATTTTTGTTTTGAACTCACAATACCATCCTTAGCTACACCATTAAATTATACTTCAGTGATGTACACAAAACTCTCCACATGCCCCCTAAAATCACAGCAATGAGAAAACCCTTCACATGCAAAAGCTCAAAACTAAGACACAAGAAGCAAAAACACAACAAACCCCTCAAGAACACCTAGAAAAATCCCAAAAACTTCTTTGTGCAGCAGCAGCCCTACTGGATTCCCATGAGCAATCATCACCGGAAACTGACACCTATCGTCCGACGGATTCTCATCGGTCTCCACAGCCAAACCAGAGAAATCACAGTCCCAAGTGTTCTGGTTTTGTAACTGATAATACATGTTGAAAGCATAAGAAGCATTCCCTTTCACCCCAATGTGGTTACAAGAAGAACCATAACCCAGAGCAGTACAATCAGACAAGCTACAAGCATAATCAATGTTTTTTGGCAATTCCCCTAAGTCATCTGCTTTTGGGTTCAAAACACACCACTTTCTCAGCAAATATTCCACCCCTTTTACTGCCACCAGCCCATTATTTTCTTGGAAGCCAAACAGGTCTAATTCATACTTGGGTTTTCCATCATATTCAAAAATCCCCCAGTGCCTTTCAAAGGCCCCTGGGGCTATGCTCTTGGCATTCTCATCAATAAGGCTAAATAGATAGGCCTCAATCACACCTTTCCTAGTAGGTGTCCCGTTTCCACTCAAAATATGTTGAACCAAACCCTGGTTAAATCTCTTTGCATTTTCGTTGTTCGCGTTTTTATCCCCATCGGTTGGCCACCCGACTTCTCCCACTAGGATTTTCATTTCCGGGTATCCGGATTTTGCCAAAGAAGAAACTAAAGTGTCGAAATTAGCATCAAACACATTTGTGTAGATTTTGTCACCATCTGTAATGGGATTTTTGGACCCATCAAAGAATGCATAGTCAAAGGGGAAGTAGGTGTTGCTATAGAGGCTGAGGAATGGGTATATGTTGACAGTGAAAGGGGCATCATTAGAATACAGGAATTCGATGATTTTGATGGTGATGTCGCGGACTTCTGGTCTGAAGTCGCCAGCTGATGGCACGGGGTTTGAGTCGGGAGAGTAGTAAACATCGGCGTTGAAGGGAACTGTGGCTTTTATCCGGGAGCCGAATCCGGCATGGTTGAGAGCATTTTGGACATTTTGCAGGGCAGGTAGTGTGCATTGGAGATAGGTTCCATTGTATGCTCTGAGAAAAGGCTCATTGCCCACTGCAACATACCTGCACAAATGGAGTTTTAGTGACAAATGAGAAGATTTCAAGCCATAATGTCCCCCTTTATAAAATAACAATAATACTAAAAAAAAAAACCTAATGTCCACATTTTATATAGAACACGTAGCCAGAATAACGTGACAGTAAAATTCAATAACATGTTATTTATAGGCCATGTTCTATTGGCAGGACTGATAACGATAAGTCGATAACCATATGAGATGAGCAATTTTGATTGTAAGGGAATTACTAAGTACTAATACATCCCTTGATTTGGGTTTTTCCCGCACCATATTTTGATAGTGCGAAAAGGACTGGTTCCAAAATTGTTCAATTTATAGTGTATTCCGTGTTTTGTGGACTAATCATGTCTATCAAACTGAGGCGAACGAGTTTTTATTTTCAAATGATTACCATATCTGTTACATGATTATGCATCTTCTGCATAGTTTCTCTATTTGTATGTGAAAACTTTTTCCCAATTATAGAACCATGTATCAAATATATTAGTACATATATATCAACATACGCACACATGTCAAATATATTAACTCAAGTTACTCAAAATTACTTGATATAGACTCCACCAGGGTAGATGTAGCTAGTCACATTTTCATCCACCCAAGCAGCAGCAAAACCAGGGTCATCACTCATCTGCTGCAACATCAAATTGGGTATTGCCAACATCACTTCAATCTCAGTCCCAATCAAAGCCTTCAAAATCCTCGGATCGGCCTCGAACAGCTTCACCTTATCAAACCCATTTTCCTTCATCATTTGGACTACTTTCTCTGGTGGCAACTGGTGAGTTGCCATTGTTCCCCAGTTCACTCCTATTCCATACCCATTTTCGAAAACGGCCATAAGAATCACAAACACTAACAAGATATGATTAAAGGGTAGTTTTGATTTCACCATTTGGGATTTTTGTAATGAATTTAAAATGGGTTTTCTTGGATTTTTATTGAACCAGGAAAAGTGAGTGTTGAAAACGGTAGGAGGGTTCAGGAAATCAAGAGGAGGGGAGAATTTTCTAGTGGGTTGTTACAGAGTACACATACATGAGGAGTGGAATCTCTCTCTCTCTCTCTAATTTTGTGTTTGGTTCTTGAGAAAGTTCAGCGGAAAGGTGGAAATCTGCCAAGGGTGTGGGAAAGAGAAAAGGGTGAAAAAAGATTGGAAGATTCCTTTCTTAATTCAGTTATGCTACATTGCTACCAAAAAGCCATGCAGTTTTGTGCCTCAACGGTGTATGGCTCCAGATTAGGAAATTTTTTATAATGCCGAGCTGGTACCACGTGGTGTTTGCTCGTACATATCCGGCCGTCCAAAAATGCAACAGACGGCATGGATTTAAAAAAAAAAAGAAATAAGGGAAAGTTTGTTTAATCCGAGCAGTCCGTTGCATTTATGGACGGCCGGATGTGCGCGAACGGGTTCCACGTTAGCCATACCCGCTCGGCACTAAAAAATTCCTCACAAATCAGTTACTTCCATGTATAACCCCACAATTATTCAATGGTCCTCGAGTATCGAGCTATATTTTCACGTGGCACTCCCAACAAATCACGCGGCAACAAACTTAACCGGGAGAATATAAATGGCTCACATAATATGTGTTGGGTGCCTTATTGACTGCGAGTACCAAGTAAGCGACGCCACGTAATACCTCGGGAGCAGCCAATAACTAATCGCATAACATTTCAGGGTCTGTTAGTTGGTGGTGGTACTTCTGCAGAAAAAAAACAGGGGAATCTCATCTGTCAATTTTGTTGCGATTATTATTGTACATCAGAAGGCAACAATGGACTTCGATCCAATTGGAGTGAAATTATATGATTATGATTTTGCCAATTTAATTGGGTAAGCAAAGGATCATCAGCTTTCTTGACCATGCGATACCCACAATATATATATATATTCGTACATGAGCCGGTTCCATCAAATCAACTCGAATTAGTGAAATAGATAAAGATTAATCTATTTCACTTAATTTAATGGAACTTAAGATTCAAAATAGTTCTTTATTACCCAAATCATTATGATCACTATGAATTCCAACTAAAATCATGAATAAAATGTGACTAATTAACCAACCGGTAAAACTACTTCTTACAAGTCCAATTATATATATATCCTCCTCCGGAGGCTTATAAAAGAGAGGCCAAAAAAAATTGGTGTTTGGTCAAATGACACATTTTGCCAATTTTGCCCTCCGATTGGAAATTGCCTTGTTGGTTTTCTTGTAATTCTGCCACAATGCTATGCCCTTTTGGTCTTTTGGCTATGTATGGCTAAATTACGCATTTGAGTCCCTGGAGGTTATTGCTTTACGCATTTGAGTCCCTAGAGTTTTGTTGGTTACGCATTTGAGTCCCTAAAATCTGAATTAAAATACACGGGCATAAAACTCGTGTTAGGCACGAGACCTTGAACCTAGTATATATATAAGTTACATATGAATTTTTAGCTCTCCATTTCTTGTTGAAGTATTTCGATATCCAACTCAAGAGATAAAACTCAACTTTTCTATAACAAAAATAAAGTGGAATTAGATGTGTTTCGTTGTGAATTTTTAACTCTAACAATATATTGTAAAAGCCAATAGATTGTCCCCTGTAACTTGGCGGTTTGCTCTCTTTCTATGGTCTCCGGGTCAAAACCTGAAGGTACTAGGATCAAATTATAAGGCGCTTCATTTTAGCTTTAATGGTTACTCGCCAATTGTCGATGGAAATGACAATCTAGGATTACAGAGATTTTTAAATTTTGTGAAAGGATCTTGCACTTTTCAACCACCTTTGCTGGCATCTCTTTGGCTGTCTAAAAACAAATGTAATAATAGCGCGAAAACATAAAATTGCACCTACAATGATTGTTTTTTTTTTGGTCAAGATCCATCGTGTCTTTGATCAACTCCTCAACTTTGCATTTGAACCCTACACTTAATTGTTGTGCTTTTTATTTTCTGTGTTTGCAACTTCTTGCATCTAAATTCCTTCATTGCCAAGTAAAACAACGCACTACAGGTTTCCGGGATCCTTTCTTCTATCCCACAGACAAGAGTGAAATCTCAGTGTATATCAATCCTCCCACTCACCAACTTTGTAGTGAAGGAAAATTTCCTCCCCCCCCCCCTTTTTTTTCCTGTCACATGATATACATCAGCTGAAATTAGTTAGTGGGTCAAACAACCAAAGGAGGTTCGATGTCTCTCCATAGACTCGAGAGATTAAGAAGTGAAGATAGAACTTGTCGGGGACCGTGCTAAGAGGGAGAGAGAGGTTCTGGAAAATGCGCGCCAAATGTGTAGTCTATATTCTATAAGATACTTTTCACATAATTCTAAACACTTTATAGAATTCAAAGCATGTAATAACAAAAACAAATATCAGTAGATAATGCATACATCCATGCGCATATTCACATCCACAGAGGCTAATAGCCACACTTGTCTTTAGCATTTTTCCTTCCTTCAGAAGTAACACTACCTCCATGTTTGGAACTTACAGAAATGAAGAGAAAAACAAGAAGAAGAAAAATCTCCTCTATTGTTTGGTTCTTCAAGAAAGAGTGAATAAGATAGCAAAACCAAGACCAAGCTCACTGTAAAAATTTCCTTTTATGTTCCTTCTTAATTATTTTCCTTTTCTTTCCCTTCCGTTCTCTAAGTTCCAACCAAAGAGAGATGTGGGTACAACCGTACGAGTATTAGTCAACATACTATGCAAATTTCTGGAACCCCATTTTTTGTTATCCGTTTCACAAAAATCCTTCATGCCTCGAAACATCAGACATACCGGTGAACAAATTTATTCTAGTTTATTTCACAATGCAGTTCTCCTTTGCATCTTGTTTTATAGCCAAAATCGCCGTAATAGAGTCACTACAGCAGGCCTAAGATATATATACCATATAGGGGCGTCTTACCTTTGATTATTCTCTCTCTCATCTCCACACCCAGTTGCAGCGGCAAAGTGCTTCTTACCTATGAGTACTTTCACTCTCATATCCGCATCAGTTAAAGCACCCCAGCGGCTTCCTGGAGTCATACCTTTGGATTTCCCAACCCGACCGTGAATGTAGTCGTGCATTTTGTGCGTAGAATCTGCAAAGTAGAATTGTTGTATAACATCAGCAATTCAGCATCGAAAAGCAAGGCAGCTACTCCCACTACCTAGCAGCTGTTACATAGAATATCGGCTGCTAGGCACTGTTAAATTTTGATACACAGGTGCAGCTGAAAATTGGCAAGCATATGGCCGATTCCCGATATGCATCGGTTCGTTTCCTATTCACAGTGTTCACGGCCAATACAACTGCTAATCGACCTCTAGTGCTGATTTTGGTGCTCGAAAAGTTACCACATAAAAAGCGAACATTTCACATAGTAGTCTATACTTCAACATTGCGACCCATACCGTTAAGTGCCCCATACAGCTATTTAAAACCTCGTTTACCTCCTCCAAAAGATAACTCTTATCTGAACAAAAGCTAGCTTAGGAAAGCATCTAAAACCAACTTTTGAAAAGTTGGCTTTTGAGCTTATTTTGAGCCTTCCTAGCTGAGAAGGCAAACAAGCTAAAAACAATGAATGGTGAAACAAAACGTTCTTGTCAGAAGTATGAGAACTCAGATTTCAAGCTATGTAAGCTGCAAAAAAACAGGACTCACCCAAAAAATGTAAAATTAATTCAAAGGCAAACTTCTGTGGTGAAGTCACATACAAAGATATATTTCATACAAGATCAACAATTCAACTAAGTAGAGAGAGAGAGAGAGAGAGAGAGAGAGAGAGAGAGAGAGAGATGTGCATTTTTAAACAGTATCAAGTGTAATTCTGGTAGAGTTTTCTTTATTCTTTTTTGCTACTCAGTTTCAGTTCCTTATCCAGAGAGAGTTCAACATATACGAATAATCTTCTTTTTTTTTTTGGTCAAGAGGTAGAAACATTTTATTGCAAATACTAGGAAGAGGGGCTCAAGGCCCTAACATCATCAATGCGAGGGATGTCAACCATTGGGGAAAATTGCCCGCCAGTTAACCGGCCCAGTGCCCAATAGGGAGTGCTTAGCCACATAATGGGCTACCCTATCTGACATACAAGGTTATTGTAGTGGGCCGAAATATAATGATCATATGGTCCACGGGAAGTTCGGGCCAAAAGCCCAGATGTTGAACAAAACAGAGCCCACCCATTGGAGAGGAGTGGACCGAACCACCTTCCGCCCCAAATAAACACGTACCAAGATGGTACGACACGGTGAGAGCCGACGTCTCGGCCGAGTCAAGACTGACCCGTCCGAGACAGTGCCGATTAGGCCGAGACGATATTGATCCGGACGAGTCATCCGAACCGGGTAAACCCGAAATGATTCGCGAGGAATGCGGAGGATAGTTAAACCGACGCGTCATGGATGATGTCATCCGAGGCGGTTACTTCTCGTGAATAACTCGTGAAGAGCCATATGCGTATAACAAACTCCCCTACGTCATGGATGATGTCATCCACGGCTCTCGTTTCAGAACACTTCTCCTTCAATTAAAGAATCATTTGAAAAATTTGGTTTGATGGGCAAAATCAAATCGACTCGGTTAGATAACCGAACCAGCAAAACCTCTCAGTAGGGGTATTAACCAAATCGATCTGTCAGCAATATTCAGACCAAGCCAATTTTTCATTTATCCAGGATTAAGCCTACCATGGCTCTCGGTCCCGCATACTTGTTCAAATTCATGGAAATTTTCAAGTTATCTTGACCCCTCTTCAAAGGGGTATTATTCAAATCTTGTTTTTATACAAGTTATTACCTTTCTCGGTGGGGTACTCCTTACTTACAACTGGATTTGTCTCCTTAGTCAAAATTTTGACATTTACTCCAACTTAGGTCAGGGGTATTTTGTTGCCCTAAGCCGAAGTAAATGAGGGGTACATATAAGGAAAGAGATAGTTCAAAAGACAATCCGAGCACAAACGTTAATCGATTCAATGCCAAAAGTTATACCGGTGGTGCCATAAAATTCCCTCGTTATACGGTGGATCAAGTACTTCGAAGCAAAACAGACCTGCTGCCTCCTTTGTTCAAACTATTACAAACGGTCTGGAATTCATCCAACCGTACCCAAAACAATCATCATTCAGAGAAATAGTTCGGGAGAGAAGATAAGAAACTGTTTAAGGTGAAGGGAGAGTACATCCAACATATTCAAAAACATTGTTTTAAGACTAACTGCCACAATTGGCTCGGGTTTCAAGACTCGGCATTGGGGCTGGTGATTTGCTCGGCGTTGTCAGCTAGAGCGTTCTCGCCTTCGTTATCCGCCGCCATCTCTTCTTCTTCATTGGCTTCCTCATCCTCGGCTCCGGGCGAATCAGGGATCTGGATCTCGGGCAACTCTACCGAGGGCATAGCTCGCAGTTCAGACTTGGTCGAAACACTCACCGCATCCAGGCCAAGACCATAGCCCTTGATCACCTCTTTGGTACCTGTTCAGCATAATGTGCCATCACTGCCTCCTTGTACCCAGCCTTACGTGCATCCGAGACGTCTTGGTCGTGCTTTTCTTTAAGTTCGGCCATTTGCTTCTTGACCAGAGCCAGCTCGGAAAGCTGCTTCCTTGCCTCTTCCAACTCGGAGAGCTGCAGCTTGGCTTCGTCTTCATGCTTTTGCTTCAAAGAGACAAGGGAGTCCAAGGTGCCCACAAACTTCTGATGGTAACCCATAGCGGATTGGCACATCTGTAGAAGGAAAAGAATTAGGTACTGGGGAAGAACGGAAAAAGAAGCAAAAATTGCCTCGGAAAATAGAGCTTACCAGGGTCATATGGGAGAACATATCCACGATATTCCCCTCCACGTCTCCTGGCACTTTCTTCATATCTTCTGGAAGGCAAATCCCCTGGAGCAAAGGCACGGCGAGCCACGGGCTGGACCGTACGCTGTCAGCTACGGTAATTGGTTTTCTGTTACAAAGCTTTGGCGCGATTCGGAAAGGAGCTGGAGGCGGCTCGGAAAGTGTCCCTTTCTCAGCAACAACGATCTCGGGAGACTCCTTCTGCTTATCCTTCTCCCTTTCATTCAGGGCATCTCCATCAGACCCTGAGGCAAGGGCGAGCCTTTGCTTTTTTAGCTGCTCGGCGTCTTTGGAGGGACCTTGGATTTCTTCCGGGACAACTCAGGCTTTTCAGCCTCGGCAAATCACCCAGATCGACTGTCATCTCCTCCTCTTCAAAAAAATCTTGCTCTCTTGGCTCTCGGATCTGTCCAATAAGGGCGCTTAGGGGGCTCGGTGCAAATATATAATGTTGCTATTTGAAATGGGCGCAGAAGGAACTACCTCGGTGGCTTTTTCTTTTCCCTTCTCGGTTTTCCTCTTTCTCTTCCTGCTAGGGCTAGCTTCGGTTTCTCCCCCCTCGGCAGTTGTTGCAGTCTCCTTCTTCTTCTTCTGCTTCAAATAAGAGGGGTAGGAAGGCTTATATTCCAAAAGAACGTGGGCGTGACGCTCCTGGACGGGAATCTGATACGCCGCTCGGATGTGGGCGTCGTTCTTCACTGCAAGCAACCGAGCCGATACAGGAGAAAGAGCTGCATGAAGAAACAGAGCAACATAAGACTCAAAAACATTACAAATAAATCAAGAATCAACTATTCAAAGTACGATAGAAAAACGAGACCTATAAAATTCTTCTGATGGGGGATTTGGTAAGTCCTATCGTCTCGGGGACCAAATTCGAAATTTTCATGCACCTCCACGAAATCATTTGCCCAACGATCCGAGTCGAGCAGTTGATCTATAAGGTATGTACGGGGCTCCTTCGGAATGCTCCGGAGAGATAAGAATCTACGCTAGAAGGTAATATTCCGAGACACGTTTTATACTCCAATCAAGTCAAAAATATTGAAGTCTAGGTGGAACTTCTCTCTCAAGGCGTGCACAACATTGATGATGCGGAATGCGTTCACAGCAAGAAAACATGGAGTGATCTGATATTCGTGAAGAAATCGACGAAGGAGCTCGTTTACGGGGAAACGGAGCCCACCCTCCGCGATCGCCATTATGCGAACGGTAATGTGGTCTGGGGAAAAGGTTATGTTGTCTGGTTGAACTAGCTTGAGGATCACATCGTCGGGATGTTGTACTCGGTACAGAAGGCCTGGTACTTGTCAGGCCTACCACAGAAAGCATCAAGGTGGGGATTTGGCTCCTTTTCGGACCCACCCTCTCCCTCCTCCTCTTGATCATCTAGAACAGGGCTCTCGGCGCCATTACCATCTCGGTTGATTGTATTGTCGGGGGCTCGTCATCATCACTTATTATGTTATTGTTGACGGATCCCTCACTTACCGAGCCGTCCCTTCCTAGCTTGGCTGGCTGATCCGCCCTGGAAGGAACTGTGAACTGAGCCCTCGGGACCTAACCCCAGATCATCTACTCCTACATCGGATGATTCCATTGCAATATCCAGGGCGTGTCCTGCTCAGTTGAAATGATATCTCATGTAGCTCTGGCTACGTTGGAACTCCTGGAAGAAACGTTGATTGGCTACAGGGCTACTGAATCTGACAAAGTGCACGGGTGAAAAGTTATCAGACTCACGAAATGTTCTAAACCGACTCGACAGGTTCGGATCCCTCTATCATGACAGAATTAGTAATCCAAGACGAAATAACCTTAGATTCGTCTCGGATAAGCGAGTGGTGGAAGGACTATAATGACTTGGGGTGCTATCTCGGTTGTGGTCTAGACTCACTTTCTCGGCGACAAACTACATCTACAATTAAAACCCTAAGGGGGAAAGATCAAAGCGTGATCTTTGAAGGGTCAAACGACGTTGACGAAGCCAAGAACAGGTTGAATGGGAACAGTGGCATGGATTCACCGTTTCAGAAATCACCAAACGGGACAAGATCAAACCCAGAAAACTTGCAAAGACAGGCAAAAAATTGAAGAAAATTAAAGGGAAACAAGTTTTATCTGAAGAAACGATCGGAGTTGATGAAGATTTACAGAAAACGGTGGAAGATCACCGGCGGTGTTGAAGAGAGAGGAGCTCTGGAAGCTTTTCGCATAGAGAGAGGGAGAGAGGGAGAGGAAAAAAAAGTTTCTCTGTCCTAGAGCACCCCTATTTATAAGGGGGATAGAGCACCCCTATTTATAAGGGGTAGGGACGCATTCAAAACGCAGCGCGGGAAACGAAGCGGTGCCACAACCGCTCGCTCGGGGGGTGCCACGTGTCATTGATGTGACGGGCCGTGACACCGCCTGACTCTTCACATGGGATGCGTCCTTTCGGTCCCCCTAACCCTAATCCGTTTCCGCATTTTTTGCTCTAATCAACAGGCAACACGTGGTGAAATCCGAAGCATGCCACGAACATCTAGTCTGCTGGGGCTCGATTAGAAGGGATCACTAGGGAGCATATTTCCGAGGCGGCTATTTTTGGCTCGGTTTGAATCCGAACCAATTGTGACGTCCGAGAAATCGAATCGTCTCGAAAAGATCGAATGGAGATTCGGCCCGTGAAGAGAGTCAACTCCTCCCTCAAGTTCTAGACGTCTCGGAAGAAGTTGAGGGGCTATTGTAGTGGGCCAAAATATAATGATCATACGGTCCACGGGAAGTTCGGGCCAAGAGCCCAGATGTTGAACAAAACAGAGCCCACCCATTGGAGAGGAGTGGACCGAACCACCTTCCGTGCCAAACAAACACGAGGAGAAACATAAGGATTCCAAAACAAGTTTTACAATTTCTGTTCTCACATAGCACTTGGCTCCGAATTCTGTGGAAAGAGAAGTAATGGATTACCAAGAGCAGATAAATTACTTCGAAGATTACATGTCATTGCAAAGCTTCAAACCATTTGCCATTTATGATACTAAAATAGGCATAGATAGGCAGAGGATCTCGTTGTTTAGAAGTTACCTTTTGGCACTTTACATTCTTTGGGTGTTACTTTTTCTTCATAAGTACACAAATTATTAATACTCACGCTAGGTCAACTTACTAAAGACCACACTACATACTTTATAGACAATAAACTCCTAACAGAGGCGCACTCTCACCCGTGAGAACAAAGATTTTCAATCCTATGCTTATTGAAAACACCAAAGCGCCCTATATGTTTTTTGAAGAAGATTTGTTGACACCTGATTTTGGCCTACCTTGTTTGATCCAGAACAATTAATTAACCACAAGAGCATAAAGAGAGATCAACTCTCACCCAAGAGAACAAAGATTTTAAATTCTATGTTCTTCAAAACAGCCAAAGTACCCCATACGTTTCATATGAAGACTGTTGTTGACACAGCACTTTTTCCCAAATAGTTCGACACAGAACAATTTATGAATCACAAGCATACATACAAAACCTGGTCATAGCCTCGAAGGTTATTACCTGTCTGAAAATGTTTTCTGGACCCACTTACAGGATCTTCACAGCAAAATGTTTTTATTGGTACACATTTCAAGTCATTCCAAGTTGATATGATATCTTTAAACATCAATTTTATTTTCCTTCCAAAACCCAGTACTAATATACGTTGTAAGAAGCTGAGCCATATTTTTTCTTGGTGCTTTATGTAACGTAGGAACTACTTTTCTGTGTCTTTCTGCAGTAAAAGTGGAAGAATCGTTCACTTTTTGCTCACAAGGCACCAATATTCTTCTGTTATTTTCAGTGTCCAACTCTTACATAATACCCTTTTCAAGGAATTTTTTAAGTATGTTACATAAACTAACAGTTAATAAAAAAGCTCAGAATCCTTGGGCAAAAATTAAAACATAAAAAGAAGAGTTAAATAAGTCCAAACTTACTTGGAACGTCAGGCCCATCATTCCTGAAATAATTCGCATATCGTAGCAAGTCTTCCTTTGTATGAAAAGTTTGCCCAGTTTCCTTGTTGACGTAGCACTACAACAGTTGATAGCAGAAAATGTAGTAATGCCATCATTATTATACTTAAAACTCCATAAAAGTAAAATATTTTCCCCATTACACTGCAAAAGTTATTGTGACTGTGGTTTCAAATTGGACAGATATTATGGTATGAAGCATTAATGAAACCACTGTGAAACCTGATTTGTCCAAGGGTGTCAGCGGTCAAACATATCGAAGGCAAGGAAAGACTGACGGTAAAGGATATGCAAACACCATTTCAAGGAAAGCCAAAAAAATAGAAGTTAATGGTTCACATTGTTTAGTATCTAAATGCAACAAAGAAGCAATAACCAACTTCTGGATTTTTTTTATCTCTCAGCAGGGATTTAGCAAAGCAAGGTTCACAATCCCAAGTTCGATATTCAATATTCGGGATAGGATTCTGGTGCCATCAAATAAACGCTGCACAATTTGTCTTACCCCTTCTCATAAAGGTAAAACAGTGTCCAGTAGATGATAAGCAAGGTTCAAGAAGATACATAGATATGGAGAAGACTTTGTCTCAAACGGACAAGCCAAAGGCTGGTAGTCACTCAAGATTCCCACATTCAAAAGACATGTGAAAGGTTATTTAAGGGCCTACGTTCTGTTCCCTGTCTGCATATCATCATGCAGTGCAGCACTGGGAAGGCCCTCCAATCCAATACGAGGATAGCTGGCCTCTAATGGCCCTCACATCAAACTTAACTGTGATGCCTACATCGAATGTATGTCATAATTCTCAATATTGAGACCTCCTCATCCCAGTTCTTTCACTTCCTTGGTAGAAAGTGAAGAATCTGAAGTCTGTCAAGTTAAATTAAAGTGAACAAAAATAACACAGAAAGAGGTGATCACTTCACATGAAAAAATTTGGACAAAATAATTCAAGAGCTGAACTTGATCATTTGGTTTTCTGTGATTAGGTTTGCTGGGTAAATCTTAGAGACAGTGGAAGGGAACAACAACAACAACAATAACAGAACCCATCTAGTCCCCAATAATTGTGGGTATGGGCGGGGATGATTGGAGACAGACCTAACCTTTGGCAATATGCACAAAGTGGCTGCTCTCAGAGTACCACTGAAACAGTGGCCCCCCTAAACCTCCAAGAACAGAGGAGCTACAGGGACGTTTTGCTGCAGAACCATACCCTCAAATCAAAGCCGAAAGGCATCAGGGAGGGCACGCCTAGAGACCCATATCAATTTCTGTGCTCATTACCATGCTTCCTTCATTCATGGTCCAGAGCATCTCAAAAAAAAGAGTCAGAGAAAAAGTAGTTAGCAATCTGCAACTATGGTGCCAGTATCGACATTTTGGATAGAAGAAATGATTGCCTTATTCAACGGATCAAGAGGGTGCAGCCTCCATTGCCATGTTAGGGAGCCAAATGTGTTTACAAATGGAAGCTACGATGACAGTATGATTTGTAATCTCCAATGGATCAGGATCTATCACACTATGGTGCCAGTATTGACATTTTGGATAGCAGAAGTGGTTAGAAATAGGAGCAATCATGACTGTTAGAATGATTGTCAGCATGATCGCCTTATTCAACGGATCAGGAGGGTAGAGCCTGCATTGCCATGTTAGGGAGCCGATGTGTTTACAAATGGAAGCTACAATGACACTAAGATTTGTGTTAAAGCATCCAACTCTAAACCAATTGGCAATGAATGGAGAGGCTGTCCAGGATCATATACTAGCTTTGGAGGTAATAATTATTCAATGTGGGACAAACTCTAACAATTTGTAATCTCAAATGGATCAGGATCTATCACACCTCAAAAGATCAGCTCAAGTGACCATGATTCAAAAACCTCATTTCTACAACAAAGTTGCTGAATCTGGTTTCTATATTGTGTGACCTCAATGCAAGGAAACAAAATCCATATCAACGCCACTAGTTTCAACAACATAAACAAACGACTGCCCACTCAAACAGACCAGATTTAGGGGGAAAACGCGAAGTACAACCATGTGGCATGAAGATGTTAGATTACCTCACTTGTGGTACCATCTTTATGATTTGCAATTTCGACTTGCCACTTATCAGGAAGCCAGTCCGCCATCTACGGCAAAGTAACTATTTTTCTGCATCCAAAACCCTTAAAATTAGCCATGAAAAATGTACTTAGATTAGCGATAAAGCACAACATTCTCTGCAATAACAGCCAAGACTGACTTTAAATTTAGATGATTACCTAGACAATTAAAATCGTACAAAATAGTTGCCAGAATTATGCACCTATAGTATTCCCAGTGCAGCAAAACACATGACTACACACCACAGTATCAGACTCTTTTGCATTGCTGACAAAAGAGACTCAAACATGGCAATTTCATGCTCCCCACATCTAAACCAATAGATATATGTACATGCACAAAAGCATATATAATTGTTGACATGCGATCAAGAAAGACTTTTTAGTAACCATAATTGCTACTAGATTTTGAAGGCCTGCTCATCTAAAAGCCTAAGCAATTAGAGAGAGGAGGTTTGGAAATTGCTACCTTTAGTTACGCATATGGTGAGGTTTGAAAACAGTATCTATTGCCTACTATGCATCATATTCGCCTATTAACCACCAACTCATCTAAAAGCTTAACTTGTTGAGAGGAGAAACTTTATCAGTCGTATTCTCAAAGATGTAAGAGAATGTCGCATCGCTTGGCTGTAAACTAGACTACGACTTTATATATATATCCATCCATCCATATACAAGGAGCTTCCAATAAGGGCCCCTTATTGAACTTACCATAAGGACCTCCCATTTTCGGATCAAATTTTGACGATCCAAACCGCTCAATGTTTTTAAAACGTGTTTTTAAGGGTCTCCGCGAGAAATCCAAAAAAAAAAATACCCGGAAGGGCTTGATCCGATCAGTGTATATATAGGAAGTTGAGTGTATATATAACGTTTTTATCGAAAACTGATCGGATCAAGTCCTTCTGGGTATTTTTTTTATGATTTCTAGCGGGGGCCCTTCAAAACACGTTTTAAAAAAATTAAGCGGATTAAATCGTCAAAATTAGGTCTGGAAACACGAAAATTGGCTTGGTCCTTGTGGTAAAGTTCAATAAGGGCCCCTTATTAGAAGGGGTATATATATAGGTTCCACTTCTAGTCAGGGATCCCTGACTTTAAGGGATCCCTCTTATTCTCGCATTTCCAGATTGAATTTTGATGATCCGAGCCGTTCAATGTGTTTAAAACATGTTTTTAAGGGCCCTCGCGAGGAATCATAAAAAAAAAATGGACCAGGAAGGGCTTCATCTGAGTAGTTTTTCATACAAACCGTAGGATATATATTTTATGAAAAACTGCTCGGATGAAACCTTTTCCGGTCATTTTTTTTATGATTCCTCATAGGCTCCCTTGAAAACACATTAGACGATTCGGATCATCAAAATTCAATCGGAAAAGGTAAGGTCCTGACTTTAACAAAAGTCAGGGATCCCTGACTAGAAGTTTTCCCTATATATATATCAACTTCCTATGTGGGATCCCACACTTTGTTAAAGTGTGGGACTCCCATTTCCGGATCAAATTTCGACGATCCGATCCATTCAATGTGTTTAAAACGCGTTTTTAAGGGTCCCTGTGAGAATTCATAAAAAAAAAAAAAATACCCGGAAGGGCTTCATCCAAGTGGTTTTTCAAAAAATATATATCTACGGTTTGCATGAAAATCTGCTCGGATCAAGCCTTTCCGAGTATTTTTTTTTTGCTAAATCCTCGCGTAGGCCCTTAAAAACACGTTTTAAACGCATTGGACGGTTCGGATTGCCAAAATTTGATCCGAAAATGGGAGAATTGGGTGACTCCCACAACAAAGTGTGGGATCCCTCATAGGAAGGGGACTCTCTCTCTATTATATATATATACATATATATAACAATGGGTATCTCCAAAGATACCAAAAAATATTCTTTTTCATTCAATCTCAACCCTTCATCCCTCAAAATCTAATGGCCTAAAAATATCCCTCACAAACTAACTTTTTGATGGCATTATCGTAAATAGTTTGCAACTTCAATGACATAAGTATAACAATTTCTACCAGGTCACTGTTTCCAAAATTAAAAAATCCTATTGTTCTCCTGCTTATCTCTAACGCCTCTCTCTCTCACACACACCCTCTCTCCTGCTTATCTCTTACGCTTCTCTCTCTCGGCGACCACAGCCACAACGTCAACAATCGCCACAGCCTCATCCTTCCGCTACCCGTCGTCGAACTCTTCACCACAGTAATCGTTGCACCGTCAAAAAAGTCCGGTGAGATCCACGTTCAGGATTTCATAACGCAAAACAATCGGGATTTCGGATACTGGATGCGATTAGGTCTTCATCATCTGGTCAGTTTGATTTCCTTATTTCAGTTTGATTTATGTCTATGAACTTATCGAACAGGTGAGGTTCTATCCGTAGATTAGGTCTTCGGACCCTTCATCTAAATCAATCAGCATTTTGACCCTTCATCTATTAGGCAATTGGTTTGATTTATTTAGTTCATTCAATTCATTTTAGTTTAGTTGTTTGACAAGTGTTTTCGTAGTGAAATTTGGAAGAGGGTTGGAGTGGCTTGGCCAAATTTAGATACGTTTTTTTTAATCTTTTACATTTTCCGCTGCTAATATTTTGGGGTGGCTTTAGATCTTGGTTTACTAATATTTGTTTCTAAATTATCAAATTGCAGGCGATGCAATATTCGGCGTGCAACTCACGTTATTCTTGGCCAAATTCTTGAATTTGAGAAAGTCGGTCCGAATTTTCAAAGTATATTTTCATTTCAACTTACAATCTACGTGTTATGACTGCGATTGTTTGAAGTTTTTCTAATTAGATGTTTTGTTTGATCTTCTTTTGCTTTGGAAAACTGGTAATATGTGGAATTTCCTTTATACGTGTTTGATGAAATGCTCCAGTGAATTTGAGATTGCTTGGGCTGTGGTGGTTTATGATGAATCTTCTCCTCCCTCCTCCCCCTAATCCTCCTCCGCTCACCACACACCTGTCCACAATGAGAGGTTTTAGTTCTGTCTAGAAGGAAAATGGAAAATTTTGGAGAAAGAGTTTGTTTGGGAGATGGGAAAAGTTGGGTATAGCTTAATTAGTGAACCAATGAGAGATTAATAGGAGAACTATACTGCATTTGCTTTTCTTGCTTTTTTTTTTTTCCCCTATTACTAGGAAAACTATACTGTATTTGCTTTTGCCTTTTTTTTTTCCCTTCCTTCAATTATTTGTTATTTCAAATTATATAAGTTCATCGGTGATCGGTGTTGTGGGATGATAATTAGGTGGTTCATAATGTATTACGTTGCGGTAAATATTGGCGGGTCCATTTGATTTAAAAAAAAAGTGGTTTCATTCAATGTTAAATTCTTATGCAGGCGTTGTAAGGCAAATGAAGAACTTGCTGGAAAATTGGTTGTACTCTCTCCTGTCGAGTCATGGAGATACTTTTACGATGGGTGACAGATGGGGTTCTCTCATATGACCAACGAAAGATGAACCCGACTGGCGACTTCAAGGTGAATTGCCCTTACACAGATTGTCTTTTAATGACTTGTTGTTTAATGTGAACGATGCAATGGAGAAAAAATGGATGATCTTTGAAAAAATCAAAACAAACTTAATTTCCCTGTCCCACTTTTTTGAAATGAAATATTTGGGAAAGTAATTGACAGTGGAAATAAACCATTTTCCCTTTAACAATTGAAGTATTCACTTTTCCAAGATGTTCTGAATACAACTAAACTGAATTTCCCTTACTATTGACTTCTCGGACTGGTTTATTCTAAATAGGTTCAATAACTTTAGCAAACAAATTTTCGTTTAGCCGATTGCATATCACAACACCAACATTTATTTGCTAAAGTTATTGAACCTATGTAGAATAAACCACTAGTCAAACAACTAAACTAAAATGAATTTGAATGAACTAAATAAATCAAACCAATTACCTAATAGATGAAGGGTCAAAACGCTGATTGATTTTGATGAAGGGTCCGAAGACCTAATCTACGGATAGAACCTCGCCTGTTCGATAAGTTCATAGACATAAATCAAACTAAAATAAGGAAATCAAACTGACCAGATGATGAAGACCTAATCGCATCCAGTGTCCGAAATCCCGATTGTTTTGCGTCATGAAATCCTGAACGTGGATCTCACCGAACTTTTTTGACGGTGCAACGATTACTATGGTGAAGGGTTCGACCGCAGGTTGGGGAAGGATGGGGCTGTGGCGATTGTTGACGTTGTCGTTGTGGTCGCCGAGAGAGAGAGAGAGAGAGAGAGAGAGAGAGAGAGAGAGAGAGAGAGAAGCATAAGAGATAAGCAGGAGAGAGGGCCGGTGGAGAGGGTGTGAGAGAGAGAGAGAGAGCGACAGAGAGGCGTTAGAGATAAGCAGGAGAACAACAGGATTTTTTATTTTTGAATTTTGATAACAGTGACCTGGTAGAAATTGTTATACTTTTGTCATTGAAGTTGCAAACTATTTACGATAATGCCATCAAAAAGTTAGTTTGTGAGAGGGATATTTTTAGGCCATTAGATTTTGAGGAATGAAGGGTTGAGATTGAATGAAAAAGAATATTTTTTGGTATCTTTGGAGATACCCATTGTGTATTGTTATATAGATATACAAGGAGCTTCCAATAAGGGCCCCTTATTGAACTTACCATAAGGACCTCACTGTTCCCGAGGTAAGTTTGACGATCCAAACCGCTCAATATTTTTAAAACGTTTTTTAAGGGCCCACGCGAGAAATCATTAAAAAAAATACCCGGAAGGGCTTGATCCGATCAGTTTTCAATAAAAAAAAACGTTATATATAGCGTTTTTATTAAAAACTGATCGGATCAAGCCCTTTCGGGTATTTTGTTTTTATGATTTCTCGCGGGGGCCCTAAAAAACACGTTTTAAAAACATTGAGCGGTTTGGATCGTCAAAATTAGGTCCGGAAACACGAAAATTGGCTTGGTCCTTATGGTAAAGTTCAATAAGAGGCCCTTATTGGAAGTTGATCCAGATATATGAATACGGCTAGCTCCCTGACTGGAAGCTTTTGGGTGTTTCGAAGGTTTTAAAAAAAAAATTTACAAAATCCGAACCATCCAATGTGTTTAAAACATGTTTTTAAGGGTCCCCGCAAGAAATCATCCAAAAAAATACCGGGAAGACCTTGATCCGAGCAGTTTTTCACAAAAACTGCACATTTACAGTTTTGTGAAAAACTGTTTGGATCAAGCCCTTCCCGGTATTTTTTTTTGATGATTTCTCGCGGGGGCACTTAAAAACACGTTTTAAACACATTGGACGGTTCGGATCATAAAAAAAATATCGGGAACGTGGAGGTCCGGACTCCCGGAGCCCGGACTAGAAGCTCTCCCTATATATATATATGGTGGATCTCTCCACCGAAAAGTTTAAGATTTTGACGTACCACCCTTTAAAAGTTACCCACCACTCGTAACAACAAACTAAAACACACAGGTCACATGATGATAGACACCAAAAATGAAACAGCTAGGCCGCATGTGAGACTTACAAAAAGGCAGCGCGTGAGGGGATGTTATAGAATCCCATCACTTGGAGTTGGAGTGGATTACCACTTGATATAAATTGAAACAAAGTTGACAATTACAAATTAAAAAGACGCCAATTCACATTTACGGTCGATTGAACCTACTACAATTGGTTCTTGTTGCAAGTAAAGCATCAATCCAAAAAACTCAACTCTCAAAGTACATTAAAATAAACCAAGGGCTTGTAACCTAGCGGTTATCTTTTGGTTCTCCAACAAGTGAGACCAGGGTTCGAGCCTCGGCAGAGGCGTTTGGGGTTTAGGGCTATGGATAGCTTCTAGACCCCCTCTGGATTAACTTAGTAACTCCCCTGCTAACCCCCCACTGATGTATATCGAATAGAGGAAAAAAAAAGTACATTAAAATAAAAATTAAAAAAAAACACATAAGAAATACAAGTGGATCTCAGATAACTAGGCTCTGTTTGCTACCGTTGTCAGTTTTATAATTTTTGTTTTCAAGTGATTTCTATTTCTGGTGTTCAAAAAATTTAGAAAACATGCTTGGTGCTAACCTACTGCAAGTACAAAAAAAAAAATTTTTAAAAGAATAATAATACAAGATAAACATGCTGATACCAAGAGAATAACAATTTGTTCTATTTTGAATACTTCTACAATTAATCAAAGATATTTCCCCAAATTCACTTTCTACAGATCACATATCTGGAACGAATTACCTATCTATTGAGGAAAGAGTGGGTGAGAGGTGGTCATCTATTGGTCCCCAAGTGAGGTGGTCATCCGCGCAGAGGTAGTACTCCAGTCAAAAGAATTGGCAGTGAGAGAGTTGAGAGAGGACGGCTTTGGCAACGGGAGAGAGCAGCATTGGAAAAAGAAGAAGGGGGAGAGAGAGAGAAGCCTGATTTGAGTTCTATATTGCTGAAAACCTAGAGTCGGGATAAGGAGGAGAGATGGCCAAGTGTTTGGTGTGTGTCTCTACGGTTGGTGTTGAGGTAAACATTAGTGCACTAATGCGCCACCACAGAGATTCGATGAGTAGGTGCTAGCTACTGTTCCTCCACATTGTGGAGGCACCGGAACCAGTTTACGAAATAGGTGAAAATTGAAAAACGCTTTTTTGAGTTTCCAGAAATTTTGTACATTTTGTAAGCAATTCCAACTTTCAAGAAGCAAAACAGCACACCATAAATGTTCACGTCATCAATTTGCAAAACTAATGAAATAGAAAGTAACAAAATTAAACAGAAAAGTTACCACACAGTCCTAACATTGTGTTACAGAAATGAGAACACAATAAATTCTCAAAAGCATGCACGAAATGCCAACATTATATTAATTGGAGATGGTGGTGGTGTAATGATGATGATCTTTCTTTGATAGTGTGTGCTGGGTGATGTTTGCCCAATAACCTATGAAGCACAAACACATTGCTAGAGATCACATACCGGAGTCAAACACATGTTTGGATACTCTTTTTGTAACGTCATGTGACCAGAAAATGAAGCTTAAACAATTTACAGAAGGAAGTAATCTGGAAAAAACTACAGAAGCGTATATCAGTGAAAGCTCGGCATGACTCCAGGTATCAAATGGGTAGTTCCGTGCTGGTTCAACCCATTTTTTTCCACATGTAACATGCTTTCATGTCGTGCCAAGCTCCAAGTAAATAGTAATTGTGTCGTGTTGTGCCGTGCCCTGCAACATTAGAATAAACCAAGGCTGGCCTAGCCCATGAGTAGGCCACAATTTGTGTCATGTTGTGCTCAACTCGTGCCTAATGTCTTGCTCGTTCCTTGTACAATCGCAAATAAAAAAAACTTGAACGAAAAAATTGTCAAATGGGCATGTGGAATCATACACAAGTAATGGAAAAAAAAGAAGTAAAAAACTAATACTTCAATACTATTCAAGAAAACTAATACTCCAATACTATTCAAGTCATTTAATTGACTGTATAAAGAGCAAATATGACTTTTACATAATTAAGATCAATGAGTTCAATCTCATTTATATACCAATAACCCCAAAATGACGGCCTAGCCCTACCCAACTATCGTGTCGGTGTCGTGCTCGTGCCTGTCCAGTGCAATTGACTCCTCTAGGCATGACTACGCCACATGATAACTTGTTCTCAAAAGCACGCACTAAATTCAAACAATGCACTAATTGGAGATGGTTGTGTTGTGTTTATGATGATCTTTCTTTGATTACGTGGGCAGGGAGATGTTTGCCCAAAGGGGTGTATTTACTTAATTACCCATTAAGCTTGTGTCACGAGCGTCATTGTAATATCCAAATTTTGGCAATAAAATGACTTCCTTGCCAAAAACAACAGTATTGTCATGTGTGGGATGGTTGTGGATCAGCAATAGAAATGGTTATACATATATATATGGCAAGGGAGTAATTGAAAAATAGTCCACCACTAAATCTAACTGGCCCATCTTAGAAAATGCTTCTGATATTCCACTCCGACTAAACATTCCTAAACAACTTCAGATAAGGTCCATGGCAAGTAGAAAGGGAATGTTTACCCACAAGAATTAGGCGCAAAGAGAGAGGGAGGGAGATGATCACGTCTATGACAACGACCACGATGATGATTAAAACGATGCCACAATTAGGACAACCACAACACTAAACAGACAAAGTTAAAAAGCGAAAAAATTATAAATGCTGAACAAAGATGAAAGAAAAACTAACCCTAGATGTCAATAGGGTAACTACATATGCGATAGAAATGGTTGCATATATATCTAGCCGGGGAGTAATTGAAAAATAGGCCACACTAAACCTAACTTGCCCATCATAGAAAATGCTTCTCATAGTCCACTCTAGTGATGCGATCATTTTCTCAAACCCATGACCACACAATTCTCCCTCTGAGTATACATTCCTTCATAATTTCAGAAAAGGTAAAAACCAAAGAAAGAGGTAAATAAGGTCCATGGCATGTAGAAAGGGAATGCTTACCCACAAAAATTAGGCACAAAGAGAGAGGAAGAGAGATGATCATGTTTATCACGACGACAACGATGATGATGAAAACGATGACATAATTAGGACAACCAAAACACTAAACAAAGTTAAAAAGTGAAAGAAATATAATTATAGAACAACGGGGAAAGAAAAACAAACCCTAGATATCAATAGGGTAACTATAAGAAGCATTCATCAATCAGATTTGGACTCACATCAAGATGCTAATGCAAAACCAACAATGGAAATGGCTACAAGTAGAATGGCGGCTACGAGGCGAGATGTAAAAGAAACCTCATACAATGTAACCACAAAGATGCTTATATAAGGTTTAAAGGAAGGGTGCTTTTGCAATTAAACAAAACTCATCGCATATCTTAGTAAAATTAGTATGTAACTAGGCGAACGTATCCTTTAAGTCCAAAACAACCTATAACATGTGAAGCACGGAAACCTCGCCAGACCATTTATTTCCACACGTAACATGCTTTTGTGTCGTGCCAAGCTCGAACCATTTGGTAATTTGTGTCGTGTCTTGCTGTGCCAAGTTAGAATCAACCAAGGCCGACCTAGCCCACGAGTAGGCCACAATTTGTATCATGTTGCGCCCATCTCGTGCCTAATGTCTAGCTCGTTTTTTGTAAAAAGACTTGAACAAAAAAATCGTCAAACGGGCATCTGGAATCATACACGTGTAATGAAAAAAAAAGAAGTAAAAAATTAATACTTCAATACTATTCAAGTCATTTAATTGATTGTACAAAGAGCAAATATCACTTTTCAATAATTAAGATCTTAGGCCTAGTGGAATCTCATAAAATCAAATGAGTGATTTTAGCAAATGAGGAAACCAGGCGCTAAAATCAACCCATTTTAGCAAAGGAAAGTGGGTTGATTTTAGCGCTTGGTTTCCTCATTTGCTAAAATCACCCACTTGATTTTATGAGATTCCCATTTTAGCAAATGGGAAACCAGGCCTTAGTTGCACGAAGCGGGAGCGGATGCACCTAGAAGTTCCCAAGGTTGGGAGCGCTTAAGGAGTGTATATAGATCATACTTAAATATGTATATAAAATATCTCTAAATACTTAACCATTGAAGGAAAAGTGATAGTACTTATTGAGAATTTTCCCTATCTTAAAGGGTAAATTTTTTGGAAGTTAGATATTTTCAATTTGCAAAACTTCTTGACTCATGATTTTCATATTCTTATTTCCACACCCTTAAAAGTATGAGAATAATTGTTGTAATGGCCCGATAAGCTCCCATCCTAGTTAGGAGCGAGCTCCCGTGAAGCTCCCATCTTGGGGAGCGCCGATTCGAGCTCCCATCTTGGGAGCGCACCCATTTTAGAATGATCTTGCATAGGCACATGCATTTCGTTGGGAGCGCACCCATTAATTTATTTGTGTATAAATGAGATTGAACTCATTGATCTTAATCTTAATGTCGTGCACGTGCCTATGTTGTTCCCGTGGCATTATCGTGCCCATACTTTTCCATGTCTGTGCTACATGCCCCAAAATGACGGCCTACCCTACCCAACTATCGTGTTAGTGTTGTGCCGTTCTGACCTATACCATGTCATGCTGACCCCTAAACGCATTGTGTCTGTGTTTGTGTCGTGCTCGTGCTGATCCAATGGAATTGAGACCTCTAGGAATGACTACGCCACATGATAACTTAATATAATGTTAGAAAAGAGAACACAATAAATTCTCAAAAGCATGCACCAAATTCAAACAATGCACTTATTGGTGATGGTTGTGTTGTGTTTGTGACGATCTTTCTTTGACTGCGTGGGCTGGGAGATGTTTGCCCAAAGGGGTGCATTTATTTAATTACCCATTGAGGTTGTGTCTAGCTTCATTGTAATATCCAAATTTTGGCAATAAAATAACTTCTTTGACAAAGCAACAATATTGTCATGTGTCATATGGTTGTGGATCGGCGATAGAAATGGTTGCATTTATATCTAGCAGGGGAGTAATTGAAAAATAGGTTGCACTAAACCTAACTCGCCCATCTTAGAAAAATGCTTCTCATATTCCACTCTAGTGATGAGGTCATTTTCTCAAATGAGTCAAATCCATGACCATAAAATTCTCCTCCGAGTATACATTCTTTCACAACTTCAGAAAAGGAAAAAACCAAAGAAAGAGGTAAGTAAGGTCGATGGCATGTAGAAAGGGAATGCTTACCCACAAGAATTAGGCACAAAGAGAGAGGGAGAGAGATGATCATGTTTAGGACAACGATGATGATGAAAACAATGCCATAATTAGGACAACCAAAACACTAAACAGACAAAGTTAAAAGTGAAAGAATTATAAATATAGAACAAAGAGGAAAGAAAAATTAACCCTAGATATCAATAGGGTAACTATAAGAAGCATTCATCAATCACATTTGGAGTCACATCAAGATGCTAATGCAGCGCCAACAAATAAAACACAATGGCATATGGTATCATACATAATGATAAAAAAATAAAGAAATTAATAGTTCAATACCATTCAAGTCATTTTATTAATTGTGTAAAGAAAAAAATTAAGTTTTACATAATTAAGTTTGACGAGTCCTATCGCATTTATACACAAATAAAACACAATGGCCGTCTCGTGCCCGTGCTAGCGTTGGCTCATGTTGTGCTCGTGCTGTTTTTTGGGCAATGTCGTGACCATGCTTTTTCATGCCAATGCCGCATGCCCCAAAATGACACCACCAATAGTGTCACATTGTGCTGTTCCGACCTATACCCTGTCATGCAACTCATGCAGACCTTTAAACGTATCATGTTTGTGCCTTGCTGCCCCAGCACAATTGCATCTCTAGGCTTGACTATACAATAGAATAACTCAATCATGCGGCCTTTGCACAATCTCTATTTTGCTATTCTCCTACAATGTATAGGCAGGAAAGTTGAAGCTTTAAACCCAAACAAAAAATGAAGCACTAAAAATCTTAAAATTTCTCTCAATTCACAAATGGTAAGTTGCAGCAGCCAAGGAAAGCCTATAAACAATCAAACCAAAGTATTCCCTTGCTATAAATTTGATTCACCTTCATCAAGAGACTCAGTGATGCACCTTCCTAACTACCACTGTAAACTCCATCAGCTCTAGGATCCAAATAATGCTATCTGCATTCTCAACCATAGGCAACAAGCAACCAAATAGAAGTACTTGGTTGATCGGAATGAAGCTGGAACGGAATGTGATTCACTTGGAATGCTCATACCGAATTTTGGTTAGCTTAAATACAACCGAATGTCCATTACTAATGAAATCATCATTCACCAATATAACTCAATAGTCATTGCATTGTCAAGCTAAGGGAAGACTTCCATTCCATTCCTTTCTGAAATCATTCCTGCGAACCATACACTACCAAAGGGGTACTAGCCATAATCTTTACAGAAACCTATACCTAATTCTTGGCCATTTCCAAGCACCTTATTGAATTATACCAACCCTTGCATCAAAAGATCTCCCCATATGATAAACAAATTGATCCCAAAATTTCTTTCTAAAACGGTTAGAAGGGATGACAATTTTTCCAGGAGCTAAACGAAAGTTAATCAAGGATTGCCCCAATCCCCTCTACTTGCACGAATTTCCAGATTAATCCAAATCCCTTTTGGTAATTAACACTAAATGTGACCAAATACAAAAACCCAAAAAGGATGATAGACTTTAAGGAAAAATCAACTTGATCACCTGCATTTTTCTGAACATCAGCTTCACATTCAAGGGGTTCTGTTCTGCCATTTCTTCTGTTTCTTTGTCTACTTCCTCTTCTCTACAATGATATACCTGAAGTTTAAAAATTAATAGCACTGTTGGTATGATATGTGTACATATACGTGCTTTGTATAGGAGTGGATATACGTGGGTGTGCATCATAAACTACAGAGAGCTTTGAACTATAGAACCAGTGGGAAACGCGCTTCGATTGTATAGGCAGTTTGCAGAACCATTCAGGGAGCTCGCAATGGGGAAAAATTTGCAGTTATTACCAAATTATTATTTTTAATAACAAAATATACCGTTTTTCAAACTATTTTTAGAACTATGCCAAGTCGCATATACCATATGTGGCATCCGTACCAAACCTGTCGAATGTTGCAGACCGCAGCAGCGTTTCGTCCTCATTTCGATCATCCTCACTTCACAGCTCTGCGATCGCGATTCTCGCCGACATTCGTGTCTCCTTCCGCCGTTCGTCTATCTCGCCGGCGTCTCTCTCTCTGTGTGTGTGTCTGTGTATTGTTATTGTTATACAAATACGGAGTATATGTATACATGGGTATCCGCCCCTTAATTAAATTTAGCTCAAACTCAAATTTGAGTAAAAATTACCAAAATTACCACTTCATTACTTAAACTCATTATCAAATTTGAGTTTTTGAATAAAATCTTGACGGCCATTTTCTCCCCTCAAATTAACAATTATGCCATTAACGAAGCATTTACTTAAATTTATGCATATATCTGCTTTTTTCTATTGGAGTGTTCCATATTTACTAAAAAAATTCTCAAATTTGGATAAAAGATGGAAAAATTAGTCAAAAATGCAACATTTTTTTACCTCTTTTAAGTAAAGGAAACGGGTATTTTTTGATGGGTTAGAAGGACATGTTCTTTTCAAAATTTTAGCCATAAGGACATGAAGCAGTTTTATGGACAACGGTGCCCTCCTCCCCACAAAACAGACCCTCACTTCCGTTCCACCGTCTCACCACAAAACACTGACATCCTCTCTCGATCTTACACCTCTTCCGTTCTCTCTCTCTCTCTCTCTCTATCTCTCTCTCTCTCTCTCTCTCTCCTCTGCTTCCACCCCCTCATCGCGGCCAACTTCCAAATTCTACCGCCTCTCTCCGACGACGACAACCATACACGGATGCTCCACTCGTAGAACGTCGACATCTCTAACCTACCTGGTCCAAGTGCCCTCCCAAGGAGACGATTCTACTCGACAGCTGCGATTTCGAACACTGGCTTGTTGTGGTGGATCAACTGATATAGAAAAGCCCTAACAATCAGGTCAGATAAATCATGTTGTTGTAAAGTCAGTCCACTGTTTCTGGGTACGATGTGGGAATGGAGCAAATGTGTTTGTGGAAACTGCATTGGTTGGTATGTATCAAAATTGGGATACGCGGGTGTCGCTCGACAGGTGTTTGATGGTATGTCTGAGAGAAATATCGTTGCGTGAAATGTGATGATTTCGTGTTATTATGATTGCCGGTAATAGGATGAAAGGCCATGGTAATGATGCAATTGATCTTTTTCTACAATTGGTAAAGGTTCAGGCATTAATCCAGATGAGTCGACATTGGTGAGTGTCTTGTGTGCTTGTAGTCATGTCGGAATGGTTGATTAAGGACTCCATATTTTCAGTCAAAAAGTTGGAATGTATTTCCTAACTTGAAGCATTGAGTCAGAGCACTCTTAATCTTGGGAAAAAAGATTACAATAATGTATTTTTCGTACGGCAATTATTACGACACTATGGTCAACTAGTGCCCTATAATTTTTAAAATAATAATCAACCTACGAGCAATTTTTAAAATAATAAGCTTATTTGTTTCTATATAAGCTACCAAAGTAACTTCGCAATGTTGGAAAGGAAACTACTTTTACCAGGGAAAGATCCAGGAACTTGCCCAGGTTGGGAAACAGGCTGTGTTCAGTGAAAATAGCTTCAGATTAGAACTTAAACTTTATTTTAAGTTATAGATAGATTGCGATTGAAGTGAAAATGAGAAATTTATCATTAAGATTTGTAATATATATATATATTTTTTAATTTTCAACTTTTAAAAATTAGTGACATTTCACTAATTGTTTTGATTGCCGGAAGTGGTTGCTGGAGGTGGGGTGGTGGTCGGCTGGACGTAGGACATTTCACACCCCTCAAACAATTTGTCATCGCAATTCACTTACAAAAATATACAATTCACACCAAAAAAAAAGAGAATTCACATCCCTCGAATGTAGAATTCACACATTTCAAAATGAAAGAATTCACAACCCTTGTGAACAATTCACACCCTCCAAAATCAAAGTATTCACACCCCTCAACCTCACAATTTGCCATCGCAACTCACTCACAAAAATATACAATTCACACCCAAAAAAAGAGAATTCACATCCATCGAATGCAGAATTCACACATTCTAAAATGAAAGAATTCACAGCCCTTGTGAACAATTCACACCCTCCAAAATCAAAGTATTCACACCCCTCAACCTCACAATTTGCCATCGCAACTCACTCACAAA